>CBVK0101695352.1:0-19230 GCA_900067695.1 Picea abies | reverse complement strand
ATATGGTAGATTGGACTAGATCC
The DNA here is from genome assembly GCA_900067695.1 of Picea abies. NCBI lineage: Eukaryota > Viridiplantae > Streptophyta > Pinopsida > Pinales > Pinaceae > Picea > Picea abies. The sequence goes on along the minus strand of CBVK0101695352.1, from coordinate 19,207 downwards.
CCACTCCACAAATGCTTAGTTGATGGCAATGAACATTGAAAACTATGGATTTCCCCTTGTTTGCTTGATGGAAAATGGCCACAATACCCTAAGAGCTCAATCCCCCTAGGCACTATTGCAAAATGAGAGAAAAAAAACCCAAAATCTCAAGTTAAAGGTGAAAAAACCGGAACAAAATGCAACAGGGCGATAATTTCCATCGACTCGTGATAATTTCTGATATTATTGCGAGTCGATGGAAATTATCGCCCTGTTGCATTTTGTTCCAGTTTTTTGCAGCGATAAATTCAAAATATTGTAATTATCGTGATTATTTGCAGCGATATTATCGCCGAGGGTCTATTTGGCGATATTATTGTGATAAATTCGATAATATTGCGATACATGCAACACTGTTTAACACCTAAAAGGAACTATGCTTGACAAAATCATAATTGGAGGTTAATCTCTCTCTTCAAATGTGAGTTATAAATTGGTATCAAAAGTGATTACAAACAAGTTGACACCACACATGAAGGAACTAATTACTCACAATTAGACAACCTTATTCCAAAAAAGGAAAATCTTGCATAGCATCATACTTATAGTAGTAGTAAAGGTTCTTCACTTGTATAACGAAAATGTCTTTGTTATGTTCTTGAAGTTGGATATGGGGAAAGTTTACAATAGAGTAGATGGGACTTCGTATTAGCATGTTGACAAGGAAGGGAATTTAATAGCACAACTTGTGTTTCAAAGCAATTTTTGGGAGCAATGTTACTGTAGAGTAGTGTGGAGCAGGGAGTGGGGTTTGGGTTCGAACCTTACCAAAAAATGATAGCAGCACAACACTCCCATAAGCGTTTCGTACATACAAACACACACACACACATATAATAATGCATATACATGTAAAAAGGTTGCAGAATGCCAAAGTAGTTTTAGAAAATTCGAAAACATAGATTTGAGTGCTAATAGTAGATAAATACTACATTATTTAGGAGTTAAAAATGTGGTCATAGTAGATTAGAGCATGAACCATTTAGTATAAGTCTCAAGACTTTGTAACCAACAAGCTAACCATTTAGAAGTTACAAAGTTACAAATCAAATAACTTGAAGTAGAATAGGAAGTGAATATGAACTAGATAACATCAACCATCTAGAAATTACAAAGTTTTAAACTAGATAGATGGAAGTAGAACATGAAATGAAATAGCCCATCATGATTAGTGAGCTATAACATGCATAGAGTAATGTTTACAAAATAGGTCATGTACCTAATTTGAAAATATATATTAAAAATTGAAGTCTATAACATTAAACTGAGTTTAAGTATATGGCAAGTAAATAAATGAAATAAGAGAAACTTTTATGCTATCTAATATTGTTTCCTCTTGCCATGTGTAACTTCTTCTCTAGTTTACTGTGGCCAAGGAAGGGCATCGCTGTGAGTTGCACAACTGAACATGGTTATGAAGGTAGTGGCATTGAGGCTGCCGAAGTGTTATTAATAATGGAAGTAGATGCGGCTAGCTTCTAAACACTCATCATCCTCAACAATAAGATCAACCCCTAATTCCTCCAAAACTAGTGCTCCATCCTCTAAATTGCCCTCCTTTGGATTGTTATCCTAATCCTCAAAGCAATTTATTATTCTTTATGTCCTTCGAGTAATGGAACAACAACCTCAAGTTGTAGTGCACATAAACCAAGCTATTTGCTTGGTCTAGATTCAACCTATTTCTCTTCACGTCGTAGATGAAGTTGTAGGTGCTCCAACACCTCTTCCTAGAAGAAGTGTTAACTACTTGTGAAAGCACATCATTGCCAATTTCTGCAACTATGTGCAACCATTGTCCTACAAGTTCACCAAGGGATAGAATGCATGTTATCTTTATCTTTAACAACATGTTTCCTCCCAAATATCCTCTCCACATTGATGTGCATGCTCAATTGTTGTCGTATAGCATCACACTTGGCTTCATTAAGGATCATTATGTCAAATGCAACCATATATCCTAGTTGAACCTCTGTATTCATATGTGATTTTTACTTCATTGCACTAGCAGACATTGATCTGGCCAACCACTCTATAGAATAATACTTTGGTGTAAGGACATATGCTAAGTAGTGGAGTGGAATATTTAGCATATTCCATTGTTCAACCACTTTAGACTGAACAATGTCTTTAATATGGCCTAGCATGGTGTCCATCTGCCCATACACCTCCCCAATGATTGGCCGATCTAAATCTACAAACCTTATTTATAAATGAGTTGGATGAACCACAAAACATACACACCACCCTGTGACTAAAAGTCATCATCCAAGATGGTGTTTCTCACCTCTGAGTCTCTCTCTATTAGAAGCTTGCAACGTCAACTGCTTCCATGAATTGCTCGTGCAATAAGATAAGATAATATTATTATTTTTTAACCGAAACTGGGAATGTTTGCATTAAAAGTGGCCAAAATTGGCAGTTGATTGTAGAGAAAGATGATAAGTTGTTTTAAAAAAATCCATCTGCTGGATGGGGTGGCACATTTCCTTGTCAGAAACTTTTTGCTTACATAAGAGACTGGAACTTTTCGTATCAGTTTCTTGAATACATGAATAAATTCTCACGAATTGGTTGCAAAGAAAATCACAAAAACAATACATAATTAACCTAGGAGAAGACGTTCGAGAATTGTTTGACTCCCCTTCTGAATATTCATTTATGCTTCCTGCATTCTTCGATCTCGATTGGATTTTCTTCCCCTTGTAAGGGGGGAGAGGGATTTGAAGTCTTCTTTAAAACTTTGGCATAGGATTTATAAGGTGCGGGTTGAATCTGCAAATCTAGTTCCATCACTTGTTCCTCTTTCGTATCTGTATCCCTTTCTTCTTCCTCTGATTCCTTACTTTCTTCCTCTGCCTCTTTTGAGTCTTCCTTGTTTTTCTCTTCTTCAGCCTCCTCTTCTTCTTGTGTGTTGAGAACCGAGTCTTCAGGGGATGGATTGTGGCCACTATTTGGGTGAGATGAATCATTTATATTTGCTACTTGCTCCTTTTTGTTGAGATTTGGGTACCAAGGAAAGTGGTCCCCTTTTGTTTGTGAGTATCTAAACACAAAGGGGGGAAAGTGTTACCTTCACACTTTACTTTATGTTCTAATTTCAGTTTGACTTTATTCACTTAAGTCATAAAGTGAAATTAGTCACTTAAGTATACTTCCGATCTCACCCAAAATTGGCAGTTGATTGTAGAGAAAGATGATAAGTTGTTTTAAAAAAATCCATCTGCTGGATGGGGTGGCACATTTCCTTGTCAGAAACTTTTTGCTTACATAAGAGACTGGAACTTTTCGTATCAGTTTCTTGAATACATGAATAAATTCTCACGAATTGGTTGCAAAGAAAATCACAAAAACAATACATAATTAACCTAGGAGAAGACGTTCGAGAATTGTTTGACTCCCCTTCTGAATATTCATTTATGCTTCCTGCGTTCTTCGATCTCGATTGGATTTTCTTCCCCTTGTAAGGGGGGAGAGGGATTTGAAGTCTTCTTTAAAACTTTGGCATAGGATTTATAAGGTGCGGGTTGAATCTGCAAATCTAGTTCCATCACTTGTTCCTCTTTCGTATCTGTATCCCTTTCTTCTTCCTCTGATTCCTTACTTTCTTCCTCTGCCTCTTTTGAGTCTTCCTTGTTTTTCTCTTCTTCAGCCTCCTCTTCTTCTTGTGTGTTGAGAACCGAGTCTTCAGGGGATGGATTGTGGCCACTATTTGGGTGAGATGAATCATTTATATTTGCTACTTGCTCCTTTTTGTTGAGATTTGGGTACCAAGGAAAGTGGTCCCCTTTTGTTTGTGAGTATCTAAACACAAAGGGGGGAAAGTGTTACCTTCACACTTTACTTTATGTTCTAATTTCAGTTTGACTTTATTCACTTAAGTCATAAAGTGAAATTAGTCACTTAAGTATAAAGTGACATTTAATTCACTTGAGTAAAGTGAATTAGAGAACATAAGACAAACTATGGAAACTTAAGTCAAAGTGGGTTTCCAAATGAGATTTATGATATGTAATCTCATTCGTTGATTAGACGTGGGCTAGATCTAATATAGGCCCTTCATCTTCTAGGGTTTGGCCTAAGAGAGGCTAAAGGAGGCAAAGAGGGTAAAGTGAGGCTCATTGTTCACTTGATCACTTGAGAGAATTGGGTGAGGAGAAGAGGAGTGAAGAGAAGAGAGGAGTGAGGGTTTGGAGAACACTTGGGCACATTCTTGAGGAGAGGAGGGTGCACAAGGGTTTGAGCATGTCTTCTTGAGCAAGGAGGGCGCAAACTAGCATGGATGGTGCATCCAAGGTGAGGGGCGCATTTACTTAAGCAAGGGGCACATTCTAGGAAGAAGGGCGCACTTGGTTGAGGTGAAGGCAAGGCTTGTTGGGCACGATTGTGTGAGGCAAAGGGTGCATTGCTAGGTGAAGGGAGCACAAACTAGTGAGGGGTGCACTCTTGTGTAGAGGGGGCGCACTAGTTTGTGAGGGCACGCATTTTGATGGAGAAAGCAAGCCAAGGAGATAGTTGTGAGTTGCAAGGGGTGCACCATAGCATTGGGCACATTCTCCAAGGCAAGGGTTCAAGTCTACATCATTAGCAGGCAAGCAAAGAGCATAGCAAGAGAAGGGAGCGCACCAAGGCAAAGGGCGCCTTTGTTCTAAGGCTAGCAGGCACAAGTTTGAGGAACTCCATTACAAGCTTGAGGATAAGCTTGGATTGTATCCGGTTCCTTGTGTATTTACTTGTTGAAGCATTTGCTTTCAGATCTCCATATATATATATATATATATATATATATTTTGCTTTCAGATCTCCATATATATATATATCTTACTGGTTTTCCCCATGGGGGTTTTTCAGGGTCATGTTGACAAAAAACACTTGTGTACATTTGTCATGGTTTGCTTAGTACTTTCAGCTGTGTTAGTTGTTAAAGATCCTAGAGGGTATTTGATGTTTTGAGTTGTATGCTTGTGCTAAATTTTATGGCAGCCTAAACCATATTTTAACCCATGCAAAGAGAGCCTCAAAAGGGCATCAAATCATAAGACTAAAGGCACAGATTCAGAGGGGCAGAATATCAGACCTGTTAGCAGCCTTCCAACAGCAGCTAGGACATATTTGATTGCTGCTAGAACTAGGACAGTAAATAGTCCTGTAGCAGCCTGTGAGAAACAGTCTTGAGTTGGCTGTTTTGGACAGCAACATAACTGTCCTATAACAGTGAGACAAGCAGCTTGAAACCCCTTGATTTTAGTGCCCACCAGCAGGTCAAAGACAAATCTGTGTTGGCAGCTTTTTGGTACCTCAAATTTCTACACTTTTCGGCTTCCTTCTCTGTGTTCTCTAAGTTTACTGCTTCCTTTGCATTTAAAGGATTTTCTTTTTCTTCTAGGTTCCAATGTGCTTCATATTTGTTAATGCTTGAAGAAGGTGGAGCCTCCTGATATTTATTTGGAGTTGGCCTTCTTTGTCGGGAATTCCTTCTTCTGTTCGAGACCGTTTTGAACTTTGATTCCTTCCTTGGTTGTTGATGTACCTGTTGCTTTGAAGAATGTTGTTCTGTTTGAATTTTTGGGCAGTTTTTAGCAAAGTGTCCATAAGCATGGGAAGCCGTGCATTTAAATAGAATCTGCTCGTTATCTAATGCTTACTGATGACTCCATTTTTCAAGATTGATTTGTAGGGATTTAGGGAGCCCTTTCTCCAGGTCAACCTCCACACATATTCCCTTTGGTATAAATTTCCCTTTGGTTTTGCACGATCAATGTAATGACCCAATTCATTCCCAATCACTCTAAGTGAGCTGTCATCCCAGAAAATCAGTGGAAGGAGAGGCAATCTAACCCAGATAGGAGCTGCAGTAGTTTCCTGATCTGGGTTGAAGTCTAGGCTCCATGGGGACAAATACATTCCCCTAGAACCCATGAAATACGGCCCAGATCTAAATATTAGATCTCGTGCTTCATTACGTAGAAAAAGAAAGATAAAAAAATCTTGGCCATAGGCAAATACACAAGCCTAACTGTTAATTTTTGGGGCCCAATGCTCTGGTACCCATGTGTCCACAGTCTTTGGACTTGGCCAAAGGCCTGTAAACTTGCCAACCAAAGCCCTCTCGGATTGAATGAGGGCTTTCCTTCTTGGCTTCGAGGACGAGAGATCCAGTTGGGGAATAATATCCAGCCTTTTAACAGAGTTGTTGCGGTTGAGGATGTTTGCTTGGTGTTAGAGATCAAACTAACTCGTTAAATGCCTCAGAATCGTTGCATGAATTGCCCATGGTTGAACCGTCAAGAGGAACAAACTCCAAAGGAATCCACAAACGAATTAGCAGATCTGCAAATTTCAACTTCAACCAGTACATAGGCACATAAACCAGCACAGTTTCTCCCTTGCAACGTTTGATCTAATCGTAGGGTGGACCATAAAATCAAACTGGGACTCCGAAAACGTCAAATCGGCATCAATCTCCTTCCTGGAAGAGAAATGTGTGTCTCAACAGCTGTACTCAGGATCCTTTGATCGCAGGGGCGGAGCGACGACGAGGCTAGGGAAACCCTAGCTGCAAAAATGGAAAGCTCGACCTCGGTCCGTGTTTTCATAAAAGCTTCTCCTCTTGGTAAGATAATATTATTAATGTTTAACAAAAGACCACAATAGTTGGTCAATGGGACTAAAAGGTACATCAAGGAACTCAAAATACAATGTGGGAGTGCAAAAGCAACTGCTAGATCGATGCCAAAATCAAAGTACCTAGGCTCAATACAAATAGATGAACAACTAGCTAAGAAAGCTAATAAATCTAATACAAAAGCATAATAAGTATGGGTACACAAAAAGATGCGAAGAAGCTAGAGTAATAAAAACAAAAGGCACTTAATGTTGATCAATAGGAGGTGATGTCAAGAAGTGTCGGAGCTGGATATTGAGGAAAAGTATGGGCATTGAGAGACAAACTCCCCATTAGAGTCGTCAATCATCGTGAAATCGTCGATGCATTGGCAGATGATGTCCTCCATAGTGTGGATGGGGTTGAGGGTGCTTGGTTGTATGATCTTGGGGTGAGCATAGGAGGGAGAGAGCCTTGATCTCCTAACAACCAAGGCCATGGAGAAGAAAGTTTGGATTGAAGCCTAGCAACGTTGAATGTTTAATGGGGGCGCCTTGCCTTTGGGCCAATTAGTGATGAGTTGTGTGTTGGTTTGTGTGCTAGCCTAATGGTTTGCAACATGTGGCCTAGAACAAAAGCGCTGTAAGGATCGTGTGGAGATTGGTTAGCCTCTTGTGGGGGGGTTAACGAGAGTAATGAGGCCTCACTGATCTGAAGTTTCAAGGTCCTTGGGTCTCTTCCCATCGTTTGTTGCCCCAATTCCACTGGAAAACTTGGAAGTAAGAAGTGATTTGCTTGAAGGTCTTTGATTTAGGTAGGGGTATGTACTATGAAGAGCCCAAGATCAATGTCTGAGTGCCTCTTTCATGTAGACAACAAGGTATTGCTGGTTTGGGTAGGGAAGAAAGTGGAAAGGGAGTTGTGTGAGTCTTGGAATAATCCAATGCTTGTCTTACGTCCTAAAGATCCGTGAAGGTCAGGTAATAATTGCCAAATCTAGATTTTGCAATCTTAAGTCACTGCAACTTAGAGTGAGTGCAAAAAATATATTGAACAACACTATGAGTGGTGATGAATTTAATGACAACCTTCCCTCTCTTGTACTAGTGATTAATCCATATATATTTTCATGCTTAACAATGTCTTACATCAAAAGGTTTAATGTGTGCACCAAACACCCAAACCAAAACATGTGAGGATGTACCTGCTCAAATAGGTGCATATTAGTTATTACTTGAACGACATTGAATGATCCAATATCTGAAATGGTTTTCAATAAGAGGTTTGCAATATTCGTAGCACTCTTGTCCACTATGGAGTAGTCATGCGCTACAAGGAAGACCCCATCATTAATTGACGCACCAAAGACATTTATTAGTGGCTGGTTTTCAACATTTGTTCAGCCATCAGATACAATAGACACCCCATATTCGGTCCAAGAATTTGTAAACCGCCTAGAGCTCTTTGGATTCTATATTTTTCCTTATCTAGTTAGTAGTAACACAGTTCTAGTGTTGTCATACTTGGGGTTCTTGTATCATTAAGGGCATTGTTAATGGTGCTAACTGTCTCATACCAATAAGAGCAAAGAACATTGAATTGTATACGGCATGCATAGAGAAACCTCACCACTTTTGCATCCACCTTGTCCCTACAACCAACATCAAGGAAATCCCCTATTGTTCTACAGGAGCATGACGCTTCTCTACCATCAAAGAACGAGGCAAATGGGGATTGATTGAATGGTCTAGATGTGGAAGTGCCATGGGCATTGGATTCATATCTGTCTTTTTTCAACCTACTTTCCACACAATCTTTGTGCTTCTTCTTTGTTGATGCATTTTTCTCTCTGTTTTTGATACTTCGATGCAAGTTTTAATTCTTTGACTCCTTGTACCTGGACACGACCCACAATGATACTGCCTCACATGTGAATATGATCTAGTGTAAGGTTTGTTACCCCCCCATGCCTAGGGGTAACTAGAGGAGATCAGGTCTCGTGGCCCGCAATGGAGAACATGATCCCGACCATGATGATGATCATCATGTCCAAAGATGGTAGCCCAACAAGCCCCCCTCATTCACCTTTACAACTGCAACCCAGTGTATGGGAGATGGTAAGCCATCGTCACCATGAGGTATGTTAGTCCTTCTTTTATGTAAAGTGTTGTGCTTAATTTGTTGGGCATGTGGATGAAGATCTTTGGTTGAAGTCGAATAATGGATCACTGGCTTGGGAAATTGTGTCGGTTTCCTTGTTTCACCTTGGTGGTCAACTTCTATGCCCTAGTCCTGTGTTGTCACCGCCCAAGGAAAAGGGTACTATTGGGGAGCCCTCACAAGTGTAACGTTCCATTCCCCACCATACTTATCACTTTCCATCCTGGAGCCTCTCATAGTGTACTAAACTTCGGTAATGGGTCATGGTCCATTCTCTCATGAGAAGAGGGGTTGAAGGCCCAAAGGTTGATTGCAGTTGCTACTAAAAGAATAAGAAAATGATGCTAAAGAAAGAAAGAAATGATAGAAAAGGACTCCCAAAAGCCAGTCCAAACTTGAGCTCTACCCTTTCCGTGCTCACCCCAATCCCAAATAGCAATGCTATAGCTTGAAACCTTATAAAAGGGGACTTGCAAATATGATAAGCGGACAAATAAAATGGCAGATAAAGTGGTTCGAAAAAATGGCACTTAAGAAAGTGGTAACTCAAGAGCAAGCGCACCCTCCACAAAGGTGTTCATAGAAATGGATTCAAAGACAACATAGGCCATGAAGTAAGCCCTAAAACCATACCACTATCACACTTACTCTTGAAGGGTTTCTTTATTTTCTGCTTTCCTCAGGACCTATCCCTCTACCCAGGTTCTTTTATTTCCTGTCTAGGTGGCACACCTAATAGGGTTGGATGAAGGCCCTCCAATACTTAAACTTGTGAACTCACATGGGGTCCTCGGTTGGTGTGATACTCGAAGGGGATAGCGAGGTGAATTGTTTACATGGCTTATATATTAAGTTACAACTTACTTTGCATGCTTTAAGGACTAATGTTTCTAATGAACCTTGGCTAACCTTGTTTTATACTTTGTTTTGTTTTGGATGGCCCTGACATGGTTCTTTGAGGGACGTCCTGGGCTTGTACCCAGGACGTTGTGCCTTTATTGCAGGACCTTGACACGTGTGATGGAGAGCAGTGGGTCATCCAATGACTCACCACCCTCAGACATCAACTCTCACATCCTTGGAACCTTGGATGATGGACATATGGACTTGGTATGAGCAGATTCAGTCATGATGGCACATTGATGGGCTGGAAGCCCATAGGCTTGGCAGGGTACCCCAAAGCTTATTTTTCACCAGTATCAGGGATGTTGCAACAACAGACAGTCAGAGACATTGCGGAGATGAGATGCAACTCCCTAGGGCCTGGACCCAACACCTGGATCTTGGACACTGACCCTATTTTGACGATGACATCATCTTCGAGGGTTTGATGTAGCTAGGGTTTGATGGATACCTATGGTATTGATGATGGTTGGCATTATTTTGAATGGGGAGAGACATCATTTTCTCCCACTCCACTCTGGATTGGTGCCACATGGCCTTTGGAGGCCCCCTTCTTGCTTAAGGAGGCTTGACGTCATTTGTGTCTCATTTATGATGATTTTGCATTTATTACATTTTGTTAAGGGATAATGAGGGGTCGGCCCCACTTAAATTGAACAAATGTTATGTTATGTTGACAAATCAGTAGCGCTAGCATCATATAAGAAGATTAGCGCCACCTCTTTTCATTTCATCATCTTTTCCTCACCATTGTGAGAGCTACTTCTGAAATTTTTGGCCCCTTAGGGGCTACTGGTCTTTCTCTCTCATGCGCTATGCTTGGAATGGATCTCTAGTGGATGGTTTGCTGATTTTGGATGGATATTTCTGCAATTAGGGTTAAATGCTCATGGTTTCTTGGATGAAGTAAGTAAATTTCTGCAAGTTCTATTTTATGTTGTTGATGTTTATGGTGAAATTGCTATTTTGTTGCAAGAAGTCTTGTTTTGTTGAAACCTTAAGAGAGGAACATAAGTGCTTCTTCCTCACAAAGTCTTATTTGTCCAAAATTTGTGAATTGTCCTTGCTAAGGTTAGAACCCTAAAGCCCTGTTATCGCACGGTTTGTAGGGAAGGTCCCAAGAGCTTGAGTCAGGGCTTGAAACTGGTGTAACAGGAGCTTCCCCACCCACTGTCACCTCGATGGGGAGCTCTTTCTATTTAGGAAGGCTAGTCCAAGGGAGACGTCCCTAAGGTAATCTAGTTAATGAAGGGCTAAGGGATAGTGGACCAGGACAAAATGTTCCCTTTCACAGATTACAGCCAAGTATTGGATAGTCAAGAAGAAGTCTTCCACTGATGATTGCACCTGTTTGCGAGACAAGACAAATACAACTAGAATATATGCTTGCAGTGGGTTAGTACTTCATAAAACAAATGACTATCCTATTATATGTATATGAGCAAATGTATATATGCTATTATTGACGAAGTCAATGATGGCCTATCAAAGTCAAAGATTTATGTCACTTCACCAATAAATGCATAAAGAGACAAAGAGCATTCAATGTTCAATATTAGACCTTGTATCATATCATTAATGCAATGTCAATTCAGCTCACATATATGAAATTTGCTGCATCACCTATATTATTTCTGCAGTAGGTATGACGTCAGCTTTATCAATGAGGAAGACAAATGAGTAAAACGTTTTATCAATTTAGCTTACAGACGCAATAGATAACTCAAATGTCAACCAAGAAAGGTGAAAATAGTCACAACGTTTTAGGTATAAGCAGGAAAACAAGACTATGACGTCACCTCTATACAAAATTTGTTGTTCTGCAGGTTAGCTAGCTTAGGAGCAACGTTTTGTCAATTTCAACCAGCAAAAATACAAATAAACTCCATGGCTATGATGAGAAGACAAGGCCGCACTTTTCTATCCAAGCAAAAGTTCCAAATTAGCAGGACGTCATCTCATTTAGGTTAGATAGAAATCAGCTAGGGTTAGATGCTAGGTTAGTTAGGGTTTGCAAATTAGAAGTATTTTGAAAGAAGTTAAGGCATAACAAGCTCAATCAAGGGTTTCTAGACTAGTGCCTTGGGTTAATGGAGTCAATAGAGATGTGACTAATGGTTTAGGAAGGATTCAAACTTAAGGACAAGAGAGCTAGGGTTTGATGGTGTTGCTATAGCAAGGCCACAAACCCTAAACCCTAAGAAGAAAAGGCTTACCTAGGTGTAGCTAAAGCTAGGCCTAGAGCTTTACTCCTCTCCTTAAGACTTTCTTGGCAAAACGGCTAGCTTAGAAACATAAACCTATGGCTGAAAAGTGTTGCTATGGAAAGGCTTTTCAAAACCCTAGAAGGAAACCCTAGGTGTAAACTCAATTAGGCCTAGGACGCCTTCTTTCTTCAATTGTTTAGAGACTCACAAACACAAGGGGACCACTTTCCTTGGTACTCAAATAACAACATAAAATCCATGGCCCAATTGGATAGGGACTGGTCTTGGTAAATTCCACCATCCCTTTTATTCTATAGAATATCATTAAAACAATCTTTTCTAGGGTTTCCCTCATGAACCAAAAAAGAACTTGTATAAAATGAGAGGAAGAGTTTATGTGGTGACAATGCACAACCTTACTAAGTTCCCCTAAGACAACACTTGTTAAGGGACTTTGCAACATTTGGAGTGTGGGTTTAGGAGGTAACAAATTGGCGTTGTTATTGGGGACAAAGTTTAGTTCCTGGGACTTAGTAGATTCACTACAGTGATATGATGAGGGCACTTATTCGAAGATCTTATTCTTATCTGACGACTCCACAAAGGAATGAAGCCATGTTCTAGAAGATTTTGAAGTAACATGTTTTTTGTAAAGGTGAGGACATCCAGTAGAGTTTGGAGCATTTGAAGACTTACCTGGCGACTCCGATGACATCCAATAGAGTTTGAAGCATTTGAAGACTCAATTGGCGACTCCACTGATATGGAAACGACGTATGATTGTAATATGTTTTCAAAATTTCATATCAATTTTTCATATTCAAGATTATGAGGCAAAGAGATATGGAACTACCCTAAGAAGAGTTGGATGCCATAGGGTTTAGCCCTTTGGATTTCTTGAGTATTCCTAGGTATACAAATACCCTTTGGATTTCTTGAGTATTCCTAGGTATACAAATAAGATTCCTCCAAAGTGGTTCAAGCATGCCCCGAAGTTCCATGGACACCTTCATCTACCTACACAACATGTTACATCTTTCATTGAACTTATTTCAAATATCTGTGTTGTCCATGAGGATATCACGATGAAAGTTTGCACTTACCTTGAAAGGTTACACATTGGAATGGTTTTTTGATTGTAGTTCAAGGGAGATATCTTTACTTTTAGGTTTAATCAAAGCACTTTGCAAGTTTTGGGATCCTAGTTATGAAGAAGAAAAACATATTGAAGGATTACACAATGCATATGTTATATTTGAAATTTGCCATAGAAGGAGGAAAAATATAGAGGACCTAATACTTGCATGTCAGAGTAACCCCTTGTGTGCTTTCTTTGCTGAAATTAATGTCGACGTTGAGGCATTTAAATCCTTTCTATAAGCACATAATCTCCCCTATGAAGGAAAATATTATGCATCCATGAATGAGCAACAAAGAGACAAACTTCCATATGATAGCTTAGATGACTAGCTTTCTCTTTTATAACATGAGCCTCTTGCACAAGAGATTCCAGATCTAGACGAAGAAAAGTGTGATGAATTTTTTGAAGACTTTGTTGCGGTGCCTCATCAAGAAGATCTTGATGGTGAAGATTCCATTGAAGAATATGCATCCCATCTTGTTTTCAAAGAAGCATCTTGCAATGATGAGGTACACTTGCATGAGTAAATTCCAACAACCATCATCATTTTCGAGAACAAGGGTTTGGTAAGTTATGGTGAATTTCCTTTTTAGATTTATAAACATGATGAAATTTTTGAAGAGTTGAAATGGATATATCTTGTAGAGACCCTTGGAGGATGAAGAAATTGCAGGTGCTTCTACTAAATCACAGGTGCTTCAACATGTCCACAGATGGCAGCCCAACAACCCCCCTCATTCACCTTTACAGATACATGTCAACCAAGGCTCATCACATTCAAACAACCCAGAGTATGGGAGATGGTAAGCCATCGTCACCATGAGGTATGTTAGTCCTTTTATGCAAAGTGTTGTGCTTAATTTGTCGGGAATGTGGATGAGGATCTTTGGTTGAAGTTGGATAATGGATGAGGATCTTTGGTTTGGGAAATTGTGTTAGTTGCCTTGTTTCACCTTGGTGGTTAGCTTATGTGCCCTAGTCCCATGTTGTCATTGCTCAGGGAAAAGGGGTACCACTAGGGGGCCCTCTCAAGGGTAACGTTCTGTTCCCCTCCATACTTTACACCTTCCATCCTAGAGCCTCTCATAGTGTACTAAACTTTGGCAATGGGTCATGGTCCATTCTCTCATGAGAAGAGGGGCTGAAGGCCCAGAGGTTGTTTCACAACTGCTATGAAAATAATAAGAAATTGATGGTCATGGTCCATTCTCTCATGAGAAGAGGGGCTGAAGGCCCAGAGGTTGTTTCACAACTGCTATGAAAATAATAAGAAATTGATGCTAAAGAAAAAAAGGAATGATAGCAAAGAGGACCAATAAAAGCCAATCCAAACTTGAGCTCTACTCTTTCAGTGCTCACCCCAATACAAAAAATGCAATCCTAATGGCTTGAAACCTTACAAAGGGGACTTGCAAATATAATAAAGCAGGACTTAGAAAAAGGAAGACAAGGAGGATTGGAAAAAATAGTATGTAAATATGGGGTAACTCAAGAGCAAGCACACCCTCCACAAAGCCGCTCATAGAAATGGATTCAATGACACCATTAGCTATGGAGTAAACCCTAGAACCATATCACTATCACACTTACTCTTGAAGGGTTTTTGCTTTCCCTTGTCACTCTCGGGACCTATCCCTCTACTCAGGTTGTTTTATTTCCTGTCTAGGTGGCACACCTAATAGGGTTGGATGAAGGCCCACCCATACTTAAACTTGTCAACTCACATGGGGTCCTGGGCTGGTGTGATGCTTCAAGGAGACACTGAGGTGAATTGTCTTACATGGCTTATATCTTAAGTTGCAGCTTACTTTGAATGTTTTAAGGACTAATATTTCTTATGAACTTTGGCTAACTGTGTTTTATGCTTTGACATGGTTCTTTGAGGGACGTCTTGGGCTTGTACCCATGATGTTGTGCCTTTATTGCAGGACCTTGACACGTGTGATGGAGAGCAGTGGGTCATCCAATGACTCACCACGCTCAGACATCAACTCTCACATCCTTGGAACCTTGGATGATGGACATATGGACTTGGTATGAGCAGATTCAGTCATGATGGCACATTGATGGGCTGGAAGCCCATAGGCTTGGCAGGGTACCCCAAAGCTTATTTTTCACCAGTATCAGGGATGTTGCAACAACAGACAGTCAGAGACATTGCGGAGATGAGATGCAACTCCCTAGGGCCTGGACCCAACACCTGGATCTTGGACACTGACCCTATTTTGACGATGACGTCATCTTCGAGGGTTTGATGTAGCTAGGGTTTGATGGATACCTATGGTATTGATGATGGTTGGCATTATTTTGAATGGGGAGAGACATCATTTTCTCCCACTCCACTCTGGATTGGTGCCACATGGCCTTTGGAGGCCCCCTTCTTGCTTAAGGAGGCTTGACGTCATTTGTGTCTCATTTATGATGATTTTGCATTTATTACATTTTGTTAAGGGATAATGAGGGGTCGGCCCCACTTAAATTGAACAAATGTTATGTTATGTTGACAAATGAGTAGCGCTAGCATCATATAAGAAGACTAGCGCCACCTCTTTTCATTTCATCATCTTTTCCTCACCATTGTGAGAGCTACTTCTGAAATTTTCGGCCCCTTACGGGCTACTGGTCTTTCTCTCTCATGCGCTATGCTTGGAATGGATCTCTAGTGGATGGTTTGCTGATTTTGGATGGATATTTCTGCAATTAGGGTTAAATGCTCATGGTTTCTTGGATGAAGTAAGTAAATTTCTGCAAGTTCTATTTTATGTTGTTGATGTTTATGGTGAAATTGCTATTTTGTTGCAAGAAGTCTTGTTTTGTTGAAACCTTAAGAGAGGAACATAAGTGCTTCTTCCTCACAAAGTCTTATTTGTCCAAAATTTGTGAATTGTCCTTGCTAAGGTTAGAACCCTAAAGCCCTAAAGTGCTAGCACTTTAGGATTTTAGCCCTAGACAATTGATCTTTGACCTAGTTGAAGCTACAAGAAGGGAGAAACGATATATAGGACCCAAAATTCTTGCACCCTAGATGTCCTTCTCCTCAAACTCTAAAGCCTAAGGCCCAAATGTGCTTGCACCTTAGGGTTTAGACTCTACCTCTTGGCTTCAAGTAGATCAACCTTCAAGCTTTGATGCATTTGAGACTCCATAGCCCTAGAATGGTAAAGGCACTAATCTAGAAGCAACTCTTGTGGTGAAAGTGATTGATAAAACCCCTTTTCCAAATCTCTCAAGTATTCTACTAACCCTACTAACTCTAACCCTAGCAAATTCACTATATTATTTGCTGCTGTTATAAAAGTTTGCTACAACCATCTAAAACTACATTAATTGTTGCATACACTCATCTAAAGGTGGCTTAACTCACTCAGAAATTTCCTCCAACAATTGGATAATATTCTATTGGTTATAGGCTTATTTTTCATGGTCAATTGAGGTATTTCTGAGCACTAATTATTGCTGCTGTTACAAATCACTTACTGCTGTCATATAATTGTTTACTGCTGCAAATTTGTAACAGCGATTGCAATCTATCTTATCTAGTGTTTAAAGAGGTTATTTTTGCATAGTTTAGCTTGGGAATTGTTGTATATATGCTGCAAAGTGTTCTTGTTCTGGGCAGGTACAAAAAATCACCTTCAACCTCTTCTTTTTCCTAAACCTAGACCAACAAATCGGTGATCAAGATAGGAGGTGGTAGGCTTGGCTACTAAACTTGCTATTTGATCCCTTGAGGTCACCAGGGAAGCCTCCCTTGTGGTGGACCTCTTCCATCACTAAAATGAGGGAAGATCCTACTAAGGTGACAATGGTAGTTTCTTCCATTGTTAAGGGAAGATCCTACTAAGGTGACAATGGTAGTTTCTTCCATTGTTACGCAAGATTTGAGGATCCTGTGGAGGGCTTTGCACAAGTACAAATCCCGCGATAACAAGGTCCATTAGGTTTACATCTATGGTTGCATAAAAATTTAGTTGTTCCACTCTCTCATCCTTGAGTTTTGTCACATATTTCCACTGTCCACAATGGTGTGAAAGGATCATCTCTAGATTTACTTGTATTTTCTTTTTCAATTTCTCCACCCTCACTCCCTTCTAGTTCTTCCTCCCCTCCAAACAGTGGGTCATTAGAAATATTTTCATCTTCCTGACGATTCCTATTCCTCACCAACACCATTAGAATAAAAAAACATCATACCCTAAATGAGGAACATTCTTGTCAAGTGTTTGATGGAAAACCTGCAATGGAATGAAGGAGAAGGGGCGATGGGAAAGAGAAGCAATAAACAAATAAACAACACAAAGAAAAACAGCAACAAACTTTGGGCTTAGAGCTTACCTTCACTCTCTAATAGCAATAGAATGCTTATTGCAGCCTCCAATGTCACCTCCATCCAAGCTCTCAGAAATCAGCTTTGCTCAAGACTCTGCCTTTTTGCCCTTTCAAAACCCTAAACAATGGAGGAGTGAAATGAGTCAGTGACAAATGGAATGAGTGAGGAAGAGGGATTAGGGCTATAATATGTTGTAGACCCTTTTCGATAGGACGTGGATCCTATTGAGGCCTTCGCATAAGCCCCAATTAAAAAAAAGTGTTTTTCGTGCCTGTACAGAAGCATTCCCCAGAGCATGTTTCTGTACACACTCCTAGAAGTCGAAGTTGACTTGTATATCATTGAATTGCCAAGCCTAGTCAACACTGGCTTGGGTGCCGAGTTGACTGAGCTATGTCTAAACCAACCCAAGGATGGATCAGGTCTTGCAACTTTTAGAATGGTAGCCCTCCACTTTGTTTCTTCTCCAAGTAGCCTTTTTGGATTCAGGTAAGGGGCTGATGGATGAATGCCTATGTTGACCTGGTGATGGATCACTTTGGTACTATTATGTTGGCTTCTTTGACCTGGACACCTTTGAAGGAGATATACATGAAGATAGACAGAGCTTAGGAGACTTGTGCAATCAAGTCTGGGAAAATTCCAAAAATTGGTTCCTATCGCTGGTCAAGTCCCTGCTGTAGATAGGTTAGAGTGTCAGAAACTCAGCCTACTTCCAGGCAAAGGTAGCTAAAGCTGGAAGGGGCAAAGTGGAAAATTCAAGAAAAGGTGGCTTGCGCTGTTCTGTATAGTGCATGTAAATATCTTTTTGGACAAGGCATAGGCACTGACTTTCCAAGGAATTTTTTTCTAGTCCTAGCAGCATTTAGACTTGGAAGTCAGCTTAATAGAAACAAGAAGTGGGGTTAAGCATGTTATTATTCTCTGGTTCCAGATCAACATGAGGCCACATTTACCAATCTGGGAAGAGGCGACTCTTGAGCATGTAAGGAGGCCCCAACAACAGGCTATCAGGTGAGTTTAAAGGTGCCTAATAAGATTAGATGCATGATGCATCTTTCATGTCACCTGTGACATCACCGATCTTATTACAGGCTGGCAGCAGGGGAGTCCAATAATAACCCTTATGGGTATTATTGTTGTATTTCAAGTGTGAAGAGCAGACTTGATGGTTCATCCTCCAATCCTTTCACACATGCCTAAGCTGATTTTGAGCAAGGGAGCCTTTAGTTAATCATGGCCACACCCCTGTCAATGGCTGACAAAGCATTACTTTTTTTTTGGTTTATTATTCGCAAAGTGAAATATCACAGGGAAAACTCCTGGGTATTTCCCCACATTCTGTGGATGGTACCCTGTGTAAACCCATCAGTGATGATTCCTGTGCCTGATCCAGTAGGGACATGGTACCCCCTGTAAACTTCCTGCATGAAGCTTAAAGCACTCAACCACTCGAGCTAGCCCACAGGGCTACAAAGCATTAAAGCTATCATCTCTATAAGAATGGATACAAATCCTTGGAAATATTATTCCCAGTTGCTGTTTTCTGGGTGGCAGTTAATCTCTCTCAAGCCATGGAAATGTTTGAAATTACTGTTGAAACTTAGGAGCTATTGACGCTGCAGGCTGAGTCCATGCTGCTTCAAAACTGGGTTTAACAAAAATGACATCAAAATCCATAATGATAGAAGCTTTAAGCTTGTCCCAAGTGGTCAGAAAGATTTTTCAGGTCGAATCATGTTGACACTATTGATTTGGGCTTGATGAACTCTATGGATTAGGAGACAGGGAGTCTTACCTCAGCTGAATGAAACAGTCAGCTT
>CBVK0101695340.1:0-11038 GCA_900067695.1 Picea abies | reverse complement strand
GCTACAGTTGCAAGAATGGAAGGTGTATCCTCTGGGTAATTCTTGGTCTCTCTCTCTAGCGCTATCTAGCCTAAGATATGAGCCCTAACTTCTAGTATATATTGGCAGTATTATTGGTGACCTCTTGGAGTATATTGGTGGTATTATTGGTGACATCTTGGAAGAAGTGAAACTGCAACTAATGCAGTTAGGTATTGTTCTTGATCTGTGGTTTTGGGATTTTATGTCTTGTGAGATATGTTTGGAGAAAGATGCACTCTCTTGGTTATATGTTGGTTCTAGTGTTGCTTCCATAATCATTCTATATAACAAAGGTTAGGGTGATCAGGGGTGGCTGCGTGCCTATGGTTGGGTGACAATATTGTGACATTGTCTATGGTAAAATAAGCACATCAAATATTTTAACTGTTGAAGTTTATTGATTTCATCAAGGATGAAAAAGTCAAGATTCAAAGGTTCCTTAGTGGACTACCATCAATATTCAGTAACAAGATACAATATGATTATCCCAAGATATTGGATGAAGCAATAAGGAGATCCAAGTGCCTCTATGATCAACATAGAGGAAGAATAACTTTCCAAAATGCTTGGGAAGAAAAAAAGAAAGGTAAAATGGAGTAGAGGAAGAAGGGGAACAAGACACCATTATTCAAGAATAATTCTTAGGGGAAACCAACTCAAAATGAACCCATAATGTCAGAAACATTGGGAAAGAGGTCAAGGAAGCAACCCATTAAATGTTGGGTTTGTGAGAGAGATCACATGTACATAGATTTTCTTCATAGAGGTGAAAAAGTGAGGAATGTTCATAATGTACAACAAGATGATACAGTTGAGGACATGGGTAGAAGCATGCCAAGGATCTATGTAGCCCTAGAAAATAAGAAAGATGGATTTCAATCTTACATGATTGAAGTGGAAGATAATATTAATGATCAACCTATTTCTATTTTGATTGATTCAAGAGCTAGTCATAGTTATATAGATCCTAAGTTGGTGGAAATATTTCATTTGCTAGGAAGAAAACCTAGGAAATTTTGGTCAGTTTGGTTAGCTATAAGAGCTTAAAGAAGAATTAATGAGTTACTTAAGGAATGTCCAATGGACATGAATTGACTGAACACAAAGGAAGATTTGAATATCATACCTTTGGGCTCATATGATTTCTTAATTGGTATGGATTGGTTGGACAAGAATCATGATGTCCTTCACTATTATGAACATGAATTTAATTTCTTGTATAAGGAAGATAACCTCAGAACTATTCAAGGTATTCCAAGGGTTGTAACTGTTAGAGAAATTTCAGCCTTGCAACTAAAAATAAGCTTGAGGAAAGGATGCCAAATATTCACAGCGCATATGGAAGAGGCACCTAAAGATAACATTCCAAGCATTGAAGACTATGCAGTCCTAAAATAATTTCAGGATGTATTTAGAGAAACAATGGGGTTTCCACCCAAGAGAGATATTGATTTCTCTAATAATCATATGTCTGGAGCAACCCTAATGTCCAATATTCCTTATAGGATGAGTACACTAGAGCTGAGAGAATTTCAAATGAAACATGAAGAGATTTTCAAGGAGGGTTATATACGCAAAAGTGTGTCGCCTTGGGGTGCCCTAGTACTATTTGTGAAAAATAAGGATGGTACCTTGAGGTTGTGCATTGATTTCAAGTAACTGAACAAGGTGATCGTGAATAATAAGTATCCTTTTCCAAGGATAGATGATCTTTTTGATCAATTGAAAGATGAAAATATATTCTCCAAGATTGACCTTAGGTCATGCTACCATCAGGTGAGGATTAAAGATGAGGATTGTAACATCCCTAGTTTTAACCCCCATGAATCATAATGTTATTGTATAAATGTGAATTAGGATGGTGAGCTGATATGTTGGGGAAAATAACCTGTGTTGATTTTAATATGGTCGGGGGATGAATTGTATGTTATGTGAATTAAAATAATTAAATAGGAAATAATCATTGGTTGCGATACAAAAGGGATGAAGAACGAAGGGCAGCTATGATTCCATAAGAATAAGGGGTCCAAGGGGGAATAACTCGTGAGTATTAATCAAACCCACATTCCTAAATTATTATTATTATTGTGTAAACATTCTATTTTATGTTTAGTGTTCATAAAGCCAATCATTAATCTCATGTAAGAGGGTGGGAGTGAGGATCCACATCCCATAATTATTGGAGAGCATGGGCATGAGTTCAACGAGCTTGGGGAAGAGTGAAAGTCAAGTCAAGTAAGCAAACAAGGGAGGAAATTTGTATGTCCAAGGGGGAAGTTTTTGGATAGTCATGTTTCTACATGGAGAACATTTTTTACTTGCAATTTTTGGATAACGAAAGAATAGATGAGTGTCAGGAAGAGAACCAACCCTATTGGGATTAAAGGAAGCCATTGTTAGGTTGTGTTTTATGTTGAGAAAGAGGCATGTGTGTATGTAAATCGAGTTGTAATCCTATGAAGCATTTTTATGTTTAGAAAATGACTCAAGAGCTTTGTGAGGGATATTGTGACCACTCTTGGAGTACCTGGGATGATTTCTTAACTAATTGGATGTATTGGAGCCCTAGAGGGAATTGGTAAGGCCCGAGGGTCTGTGTGCAATGAAGGGGGATTCCATTCCTTAGGTTGTGAAGGCTATAGGAAACAGAGAGGAACCTTGGTTTTGGAGATGTTATGTGTAGAGAGTGGATAGCCAGAGGGCCAGATCTCCTTTTGGACTCATAGCCTCAAATCGGGGGTGGATTTTTGTTGAGATAAAATGAACAACAATGCCTATGGCTGTGAGGTTCATCCTTCGTATGCAGTTGCTTGGTTAGCTATTAACATATACATTCTCTGTTATGTTTATTATGATATTTCATTGTGTAAATGGTTTATATGGATGTTGTATGTTGTTTTTTGATTGAGATATTGAATTCATGTTTCAATATATGATGTTATATACATTTATAACTATGGTATTAGTAAACATGGTTAAATTTGTGTGTGATTTGTAGTTGGTAAGTTGTAGGAAATTAATAAGCAGAAAATGTTATTTCTTAATGTGTGTTTCGCCCGTAATGTTGCTCAGTTGAAGGCTGGGTATGTTAAAATATGGTATTAGAGATACTAGTTCAACTTTGGACGCACATGGAACAAGAATCAATGTGAATTTGGGTAAAATTCATTGTTACAGATTTTTCTGTGGAGAAATTGGGGAAAAACAGGAGAAATCCCCAAATTTGTGAGAAAATTTAGGTCAGATTTGTCTCATATCAATCAAATAATGGTTTAATGGAGTAAATATCCAATGTTCCAAATTTGATTTCGACCTGGATGGTCAAAATTTGAGTTTTAATGGTCGTTGTAGTTGTTTACAGAGTTCAGTGAATCAATGGTTGATATCGTGTTTGATCTTGATATCAATGACTGAGATTCACTTTAATAAATTTTAAAAAATTATAAGGTTTTGTGAGTTTGAAAGGTGAAGTAGATCGATGGTCAAGATTGACTTTCGGCCATTGTAGAAATGAGACTCATTAATGAATGAGATTTTTTTTGTCTGTTTGGAAAAGGAAATTGATTAACAAATAGGATGCATTTTAAAAAATTGGTGAATTCAATTCTTCAACTATACTGATTCATTGTCAGTTGTTTTGAGGTTGGGGCCGATCAACGACTAGGATTCATTTCGGGGGTTTGTGAAATGGATCAAATCTACAATTGAGGTTTGTCAATAGATTTGGGTTATGTTTGACAAACCAACAGTTCATATAATTTCAATTGGAATATTGACGGTCTAGATCAATCAGAGTTCTGGTCGAAATTTTTATAAGTGTTGAAGTTGGCCAAGGAAAATGGTCAATGGGTTGATGGTTAGACATCGACCAAATTCGATGAAGTATTTTTTAGTCACCCACAAAAATTGTCAATAGTTCGATGGTCGAGCATTGAACAATTTGGCAAAGAGTTAAGTTGGACCAACAAAAATGACTGATGGGCCGATGGGATGATGGTCGGGCATCGACCAGATTCTACAAAGGTTTTCGAGTCGTCCAAGACAATCAACTAGTGGTTGGTGAAGGAAAGAGGGTGATGACGTGTCATGTCATGTAAACATCCACATGTCATGACACATCAACCAAGTTGACACCTCAGTATGACATGTCATTCCATGTCATCATCCACATGGCATGCCACATCAATAGTTTCCACATCAGCTTGTAAGTGGCCGACAACGGATGGTTGGGTCAGTCAAATTGAGGAGCATTTCGTCAGTCAGTGGGGATGACCGACGATCGATGGGATGATGGTCAGGCATCACCCGAATTAGTGTGGAGTTTCATTCTCCAATGGAAATCATCGATGGTCGACGACCAATGATTGGGTCGACCAATTTAGCATTTTGTGTGAAGTAGTTGTCAAGGAAATGGGTGGACGACCGATGGTCAGGTCGGTGGGTTGGGAAAAATGTTTTGTGATCCAAAGGAGAATGTCGATCGCCAATGGACGATGGAGTGCATATCAATGAATCAAATTCCACATGATTTGAGATCGACGATTTATATTTGAAAGGCTATTACAATAGTAAAACAATTAGTTTTATGTGTAATTTTGTGCTTTTGAAGGTCATTATCCCGCGGGGTAATTTTGAGGGGCTAAATGACGTTTTTATCCAATCAAAACACACAATAAAAAAGTGTACATTTGTACACTCTATCTCTGCAGCTCAAATAAAATATCTCGAGAAGAGCTTTCCAATGAGCTAAATTGTTTGCAAAATAGAGTTTGTATGAGAAAGTTACAATTGAAACAATTAAGGTAAAATTTCAGAAACAATTTACTTTTGGAGGGCATAACTCCTAGATATGAAGGTTGTTTGAGGCACAGGAGACGTTTATGAAAATCCGTTGAAACATAGAAGACAAACATAAAACCAAAATTGCGATCTGGGTATGTAAAAATGCGTCGGGATAGAAATAAGACACATGTAGCATACATGGATAAAAATGTAAAACAGGTAAAACTTTTGTAGATTATAACTATCGGTTAAGAGCACAGTTAAGGGTAGAAATTGGAAAAATCATTCAGGAGGAAGTAATGGGAATACCCAATTGAGATTCTAGAAAAATCCCAAAGGGTTTTTTTTAGGTATGCATGAACATGGATAAGATTGTTAAGCGAGGAGAAAACCCATGGGGAAAAGTTGCCATCTCGAGGTTTTTGCAGTTTTTTACTGGAGCATTAGTTTGAAATTATGAGGTTTGTTGTGAATTCAATGTTAGTAGTATTATCTATTCCATGTAGAAAATTTTACTTGGTATCTAACATAATTACCTCTAAAGGTGGCCAAGTTTGGTGTTTGTGATTATTTTTCTTTTTGGAGAAGGTGCACAAAAAGTGGTAATTGGAAATATTCAATTGACTATAACTTTCTGCTCATTGCTCATAATTGAACAAGGAAGTAGTAGTTGGAAATCTATTGGATAGTAGAATCCAGATGTCCATTCATAATTTAATTTTGAGCCAAGGAATTCTCAAGGAATTAGAAGGAAGGTTTTTGGTGAACTTGAAGGACACCATTGAGTAGAATGGGAATTTTAGGAAGCCATAATTCTTGGCTCATAAATCAGATTAAAGCATGAGTATGGTCATTGGAAAGGTAATCCAGAGGAAAAAAAGAAAAAATTTATAATTTCTCTAGGGGAGAATTGATTTTCTCCATAAAGTTGTAGAATAAAGTGGAATTGGATTCCATGAACCATGTAATTACTCAATGTGAATATTTTTCCAAATAGTGTCAAAGTTTGGAGAAACCTTCCCAGACGATATAGGTGAGTGCCAAAGGTGATTGTTGTGTAAGGAAGAGTTTGTATCCTCAATATATACCTATGCATAATCCTATAGGAACACTTGAAGTAAATATTTTAACAAATAAAGAGAGGAAGAGCTTACTAACATGGCATTGTTAATAAGCAGAAGAGCACTATACAAAGAGTGTTGGATGAAAGGGATTTATAGAAAGAGGATAAGATTACACAATTGATTATTGTGTGGGTCTGATCTAGGTTAATTACATGGTCCATTTGATATGGAATTAGGTCAATCTCGTAAATTTGGTTGAAGCATCAAAGACCTGCAAAGGGAAGTGCAAGATTATAGAGCAGGTGATGCAAAGTTGAAAAAGGTGTAAGGAAGAACATGGGAATATTAGTATTCATTTGTTGTAGATCCTAAAGGGTTACAAGATAAATTTAATAGATATTCTCACATAAATCATGAAGCCAATAAGTGAGAAATGTCATTGCATGCACAGAGAGTTAAGAAGAACTCCAAAGCCTTGAAGGTAAAATGTAATGGAGGATAAAAGGCTTTATGGATGAGAAGGAAAAGGGATCATGGGATGAGGTGTGACTCAAGGAGTGAATGAGTCATATCCATGGGAATTCTTGGGTATGATCTAATAAGTTTTTTCTAAAAGTACCCCCAAAGCAAGAAAGTTGCCTCTATTATCAGAGTGTGCAACAAAAACATGGTACATGTGCAAATGGAGGATGCATAGCATTCCTTTTGGAGTAAAGTAGTCTTGAGTGTCTAAGTAGGGCTTCATAGTGAATCACTCAATGAGTGAAAATAAGTATTTAAGATTGAGAAAATTCATAGATGGAAAAGAATATTAGTGAAGATGACATAAAATAACATTTCAGAATGGTGAAATTCCAATCAATAATAATGGTATTTCAAGATTGGTTTGGTTAAGAAAAATGGGAAGTGGATAATTAGATTGCAGTGTTAATATTAAAATGGAGTTGTGCATATTAAAACACTATGAATATTGATAATTTTACCTGATATGTTGGGTCAGGTTTCTCTGCATAAAGGAAGCAATTGTGAGATGGCAACACTAATGGATCTAGTGGCTAGAAATGCAGAATGGCCAAGTGGGGCTTGGATAGAAGGTCTAGATAGGGGCCAATGGTGCACAGTTGAGTAGAATGGCATTGCACACGGAAATGAGGATCTACAAAAATTCAAGGAAAACTATCTACAACAACAACCAAGTAATTTAATTAAATCTAAAATAGATATGCATTAGCGTGCATGTGCATGAAATAGCAATGAAAGATCAAATGCTTGGTGCACAATGATATGCGTTTGTGCATGTGGACATGCCTAAACATGCTAGTGGAATGAGTATAGACTAAGAGTATATATATATATATATAATGATGCAATGATATTTGAAAAAAACTAATGATGTATTGTGTATCGAGGAAAACTAATTATAGAATGATGATATTATTACTTATGGTATCAATCAGTATGAATATAAATGAGGATGGTGGGAATGTTGGTAGAGAGGTTGGTGAATGAATCATATGAGCTTCTGCAAAGTACCATTTGATTAGGTAGCATCAGGTAAATTGATGATAACCATGCATGTGTTCATTTGAGGTTTCTTATGATGCATAAATACGAAAGGGAATCAAGGTAAGAATTACCTTAGTTAAAGTTCGATATTTGGATTAATTGAAAGGTAGAGGGCCTTGAGTATATACATGTTGTTATGAGAAAATTAATTGCATATTTTGTTATGTTGGTTATGAGATCATAATCAAGACAAGACATGAGACACACTCCTACAAAAACAATGAATTCCATGGATATATGGTATCCCAAAGTCAATGCAAGGATGCATTGGGTAAATGTGGCCATGGGAATTGGCACATTTGTAATGTTTGACTGCTAGTAATGCATATGTGATCCAGATTTATCAACGGAACAAAATAAATAATAGAATGAATACAATAACACAGAGATATGGAGAAAAAAAATAGATATTCAGTGAAAAATAACTTCTATTGACTAAATAAAATAGGTTGAAACTGTAAAACTACAGAATTAAAAACAACTTGCTCGAATGGTGGTAGTTATCTCTGAGAAGAGATTTAGTGACTATGCGCATCCATCTAAGAAGAATGATTAAAATGAAGCTCCATAGGCCTTTTTAACATTACTCATGAATTCCAAAACCCTAGACATCCAAAAAACTAACCCTAGGAGGTGAAATGCCAAACGTTATGTGGGCCTCGATGGGTAAGTTTGTACCTAAACTTCCTGGGGTCATAACTTTTTCATACAACCTCTGTATTAGGTAGGTGATAGCCCATTGGAAAGGTTGTTTCGAGAAATACATATTATTCCATCAAAACCTGACTCAGTCTATAGTTTGGTTGTAGCATGACAAAAAAAAACACTGTTTAGGGCCCCAAAACGGCCCTAGAAGTACATAAAGATGTAATGACATGAAAACACCCAAAATAATCTAGTTGGATTAGGTGGGAGGCCACCAATACCACCTGGAAGATGTGTAGGACTTCGAACAACCCTGAAAGTGTAGAACCCACAATTACAAAGAATTACAGAAGAACTAGAACCCACAATTACAAAGAATTACAGAAGAACATGTTGAACTAAAATTTGTTAAGAGGAGCTAGCTGGGATAGGTGGGTGGCCACCAATATCCACTTGGATCAGTCCTCCCCCATTAGGAAGAAATGGTATCCATTATGTTGAGTTCCCCCATCACGTGAGGAAACTTCTGCTGAATTTGGCCCTGGGTGAGCCACTTTCCTGGGTGTAGGAGATGCCCTGCCTTGACATATCAATAAAGCTAGATCCTCTGTTGGCGAGTGCCCTTGGCTTGTGTTTCCACTATCTGATGAGTGTATGCTTGTTCCATGTAGTCAGGATTGAGCTCTGTTGGTGTCAGTTTTTCTGTGATCTTTGATGTGTCCAATAATGGTGGAAAATATGGCCGAAGGAGGTCCACATTGAGCACTGGGTGCAAGCCAAGGAAGGGTGGAGTGTTGAGCTCAAAAGCATTGCTACCCACAACCTTGGTGATAGTGTAAGGGCCATAAAAAAGTGGTCAGATCTTCCGATGAGGCCCTATAAGGTTCTCTTTTTGCAAATGTAACCAGACTTTGTCTCCCACCTAAAACTTGTGTAGTACCCAGTTTTGATCATGGCGTTGCTTGTACTTAGCATTGGATTTATACAAAGTCTTAGCATTGGATGTGATGAATCTACTCAATGAATCTAGTGGATTTTTCGGCCTCAGAGTGAACATGGGAAGAATATGTCTATGTTGTTTCAAGAGGTATTCAAGAGGTAGTGCAACATCAATGGGACCCAAGGGTTGGAATCCCAACCCCATCTGAAAGAGGCTATGGTCGGTGGATCTATGTAGAGCCATGTTGTAGCTATGATGAACATAGGGAAGAATATCATCCCATGTACATGGATTCTTAGATTTATACATGTGCATGATGTGCACAATCATTCAATTGATGACCTCTATTTGGCCATTAGTTTTAGGGTGGAAGGAAGTGGATTAAGTGAGTTTGGTGTCCAACAGTGACCAGAGACTCGACCAAAATGTGTTGAGGAAACTATTTTCTCGATCAAAGATGATGGTCTATGGTATCCAAAAATGGGCTCACACTTGGTCGAAGAAAATCTTGGCAGTATTGGTTGTTGTGATGCTCTTCTTGCAAGCTGTGAGAATGACCATCTTCAAAAACTGATCAACTACCACAAATAGGAAATCACTGCCTTTCTTGGTGGATGAAAGGCTAGACATGTAATCCATCGAGATGGATTCTTGACGCAGACCCCTGAACCATCAAGTCGAAGTCCAATACAGAATCATTCTAAATATTCTCCTTGAGTCTGATTGACTCTTTGGTTCCTCCACAGGGAATCCCACACACACTCGACAGTGTATCCACAAGTCCTTTTGAGTATGCCCTGCGAGATCAACCGCAAAGAACTACCCAAGTCTCCTGATCTCAGTAAGATCATGCCCTTTTCCGAACCGAGACTCCGGGTTTCACAATTCCACGATCCTTGTTGTCTGGAGTTCCTGTCTCTACAACCTTCGAAACCTGAAATGCCAAATTCCTATGGGCTCAGCAAAGGTTGGCTTCCCAATGGAGTTTTCACTTCATCGGGGTTTCAGACTTTGTGACTTCGAGAATCCGGATGCAATGCTTCCTATATTTTCAACCTCCAAACCCCGAAATAGTCAACAGGGTTTGACTCCGCCTATTGATGAAGACATGCAACCTGTCCACTCAAAAGTTTTCTATCTCTAACGTGGACTCTCGCCACCTGTCCTTCTTCTCGGCTTTCAGGACTTGAATAAGCCTTCAACTACCGTCCCTCTAACACTTCGAAATAATGAATTCTGAAATCCTTCGCTTAACAATTCTTCTCGTGATTCGAGAGTTAGAATGACCACAGATTTTAACTTACACTTTGGGCTTACGAACTCCGACTCCTGAAATGACTTGACGGCTCTGCTATCATGATCAACGGGACACGTTGAGTCTCACCTCCTAAAGGGTGGATTCATCCAACGCTTAACCTCCTCACAACTTCACTGAATCCTACGGTCTTCGCAACTTCGTGAGCTCTCCTCGGAGAATTTCAATTGCTCATTCCTTCCCTGAAGACTTCCATGAAATGAA
The DNA here is from genome assembly GCA_900067695.1 of Picea abies. Classification (NCBI taxonomy): domain Eukaryota; kingdom Viridiplantae; phylum Streptophyta; class Pinopsida; order Pinales; family Pinaceae; genus Picea; species Picea abies. Next base: position 501 of record CBVK0101695340.1, on the reverse strand, counting down.
CCAATGTTCCTCGTTTGAACTTGGTTTTTGCAAAGTGATTTCGCTTCGTCTCTTTTTTGAACACTTCAAAGGTGTTAACCCTCCCAAGCTTTCTCTGGCAACTTCAAGCCTCGAAATAACTACTGCAGGCACTCCTTGTGGAAACCTATCAAATATTTCTTTGTATTTGATCTCTTCGACTCTCTACTGTCTCAGCAACAATAGTCCTTTAATCCTTCCTTTAGTTGATAAGTCCTAAGACCTCCGACAACCTGTGCACTCCTTGCACAACTTCTGTGTTCCTCCTGCACTTCTACTGGAATGAGAAAAATAGTGTCCCTCCTAAGCTTTATGAGATAAAAATCAGACCCTTTGTCAACGCACATCTTGCAGACATTTCACTGCACTCCTTGCAGGAACTTCTCTTGCTCAAGAAGAGAAACAATTGAAACTCATTCTCTTTCTCTGTCAAACTTCAAACATTCAACATGAAATCATACATACACACAGTATTAAAGAAAA
>CBVK0101695328.1:0-15645 GCA_900067695.1 Picea abies | reverse complement strand
AGGAGTTAAAATTAACTTTGTCGAATTTTCTAAACTTGCTTGGAAAATGATTTTTTCAAGTATTTCTTTTTTCAACTATTGTCTTAAGATGAGTAAGAATTGGAAGATGGGATTAAGGGTTAAGTAAGGAATCTGATGGATAACTCTTTCAAAATCAAATGAAAAAGGGGGCTCAATTTCTTGAAAGGAAATTGTAATTGAATTGTCAATAAATGGTGGGTTGTAGTGCTTGGCACAACAAATAGTGACACACTAGGAGAAGCCTTGAATATTTGTAGGATGGTATCCACACATAATTTTATGAAGGGTGCATTATCATGTACATATTGAGAGAGGAAGAGTAGGTCTCATAGCTTAGATTCCATTGGAAATGAATTTATATGATACAAAGAAGGGGTCAAGACCTTACCTTGGAAAAGATTTCATTTAAATTGTTTTTTATTCATATCATAAATGACCAAAAGAGACGGTGTAGGGAGTGTGATGGAAACGAAACATCTGGAATGTTGGGAATGTAAGTTATGGTTAATTTATCTGGTGTTTCTCCATTGGCAGTGAGAATCCATAGCCCCGACTGAGTTAGTACAGTGGCACAAGCCTTGATCTACTACAAGCGAGTGTCCATATCCTTGACATACATACTTGCATGTCCCATGTGATCTAAAAATATTTTCCCAAAGCCTTTTCCTTTTATAAATTTGATTCTCTTTTGTTTAGAGAGAGGTGGATGGGGAGATTCTAGTTATCCTTTAAAGGCATTAAGGATGACACATGTGATAGTGATATTTTCTAACTTGATTATAGATGAGTGAACTCCCTGAGTAATGGTTTATGAGATACTGCAGAAATATTTCCCAAATCATTTTCTTTCAGTTCACACAACATAAGAATTTGTTCTTAAGTAAAGGTCCATGTTTCTTTGTTTCATTGTGTTATTCTTTTATATTTATGAGCTATGTTCCACCACTAGATCTAACTTGAGATAGTTCATAACAATGATTACATGATTAGGATGGTATGTGGATGGAAACTAGGTCACAAAATGATCAGGTTTTTCACATCATATGTGCTACGATCTAAGTGTATGACGAGTACTAAGATATTATAAACTCAAAACCAATAAGTCATTTTTCAAGAATCTAAAACTTAAACAAACTAGACATATAAGAAAACAAAGAGGAATAAAAAAATGAGTAACAGAAAGTAAAAAAAAGAAGAAATGTATTTATGTACAAGGGAGCAGCAACCTCAAAGGCTAGCTATGTAGTGTTTGAGAATATGGCCATTAACGGGGAGAGGGTTAGCTTCCCCCTAAAGATTTTTTAATCAAAAGTTACATTGTCCAATCCTTTCTTTTATAATGTAAGGACCAGCCATAGTTGTTGGAATTTCAGATGTTTTACTTTATCTTCACGTGGCTTGTCCCATTTGAGGAATAAATCCCCAACTTAGAATTATTTATCACCATTAGATTTCTTATCAAACCAATGTTTTATTGTCTATTGGCGAGTTTCAAAATTTCTTTTGGATTTAGAACGACTCTGTTCTAATCTTAACAAGTTATTGATACACCATTAAATGATGGAGCACTCTCTTCCTTGAGACTGTTGGGTGAGTTGTAGAGAAGGAAGGTAGATATTCGAGGGTAAGATAGTTTCTTTCCCATAAACATGGAAATATGGAGAATTCCCTATGGAATCCTTAGGAGTGACATGATCATCCTAGAGGGAAATCGATAAAGAATTGTGCCAATTTATCTTGTGATCGACCACAGTTTGTTTGAGGATGTGGATTATGTTTTTTTTTCTAGATTCCTACAAGATATTACGTTGAGGATAATAGTTGGTCGAGTACTTCAAAATAATCCCTTTCTCTAATGAAAAATTAGATAATTTTAGATATGAAAAATAATTTGAATTATCAAACACTAGAGAGTTAGGAATTCCAAATCTTGTGATGATGTATTGTTCAAGAAAATTAATCACTACCTCTTCATTTACTTTGATCAGTGGTACTGCTTCAATCCAACGTGTAAAATAATTGGTAGCAGTTAGAATATACCTATGTTTCTTGGAGGAATGGGGTTAATATCACCAACTATGTCCATCCCCCATTGTTCAAAGGGTTCTTTAATAACAACATGTTGTAGCGGGATAGCAACTTTGAGTTCTTTTCCTGCAGATTTTTGGCATGATTCACATCTTCTTGATTATGCATGGGCATGCTTAAAGAGTGTGAGACAGTAATGTCCATATATCAACACTTTGTGATTTATTATGTCCCTTGAAAAATGGCCACCAGGTGGTCCATCATACATGTCCTTCAATACCTTATCAACATCTTGTTTTTCAAGGCACCAGAATAACACTCCATCATATTTCTTTCTAAACAAGATTCCATGTAGCATTTGATATTGTAAGGATTTCAATCAGAGAGCTCTCTTATGATTATCATGAAGGTGATATGGGGGTGTGTCATGATGTAGGTAATATTTGATATCATTATAATATGCTCCCTCAATTTTTGGGATATATGTAACCTGTTGTGTATACATTTTTGGTTCATCTTTCCATCCGTCCCCCTCTTGATTTCCATCATTGGTATCTTGAGTCACTAGTTTTCATAGGCCTTGACCTTTCACGATGTTGGCTAGTTTTAAATCTAGGTCATATTATTTTAAGGTTTCCATCCAATTTCCCCATCACTCTCCCATATCTCTTTCACCAAAAAAAGACCTCACCTCTGGGTGTGGGACGATGAATTTCTTATGATTTTTTAGAATATAAGGTCCAAACGCTTTAATATATTTATGGAGAGAAAAATATTTCTTATCCATCAGGGTTTAGTTCAGCTCAACACCATGTAATCCAGTGCTCATGAACAAAACAAGATATTCCTCTCCTTTCTCATATTTCCACATGAGCACTGTTGCGAGGGAGTTATCAGATACAAATGTATATAGTAATAAATCCTTGTTAAAATATGGACTTCGTAGAGATGGGGAAACAACTATGGAATATTTGATATTCTTGAATTCTTCCTTCTCCATTGGTGTCCATTTCAATTGAATATATTTCTTGATCATTCTATGAAGTGGCTTCACAATATCATCAAAATATGGGTTGAATATTCTCACAAAATGATTTTGCCAAAGAAATACTACATTGTGTTTTTTCTATGCGGTGGAGGAATTTGTAGAATGGATTTTATCCTTTTCGGGTCCACTAAAATCTTGTCTTTGGAGATCACATTTCCTAGTAGAATTCCTTCTGAAACAAAAAACACAGTTTTCTTTGGATTCAAATAAATCCCATATTTTCTACATCATTCAAATATCTATTTTAGGTGCTTGGGATGTTCTTCCCTCTTCCTCGAATAAACAACAACATCATCAAGGTAAACCACCACACTTTGACCAATTAATCCTTTCAACATCATCAAGGTAAACCACCACACTTTGACCAATTAATCCTTTAAAAGAGATATTGATTTACCTTTGAAAGGTATCTCCTTCATTCATCAAACCAAAGGGAATTCTTCTGTAGGCATATGTCTCCCACTTGGTCCAGAACATGGTCTTTAATCAGTTGGATGCTATGTGAACTTGATTGTATCCTGAAAACCCGTCTAGTAAAGAAAACAAATCAGATCTGGAGACAAGTTGCAATATATGCTCCATCAGGGGAACATTGTAGTTGTCTTTTTCAGAAGCACGATTTAGATTCCATAAATCTATACAAATTTTGATTACTCCCAACTTCTTCCTTACAGGCACCATGTTAAAAATCCAAGTTGAATGTCGAACTTTGAAGATGATTCAGGCATGTAACAATTTTTTTAATTATTTCTTGATAAGAGTTTTAGAGGATGTATATTTCTTCCTTACAGACACCATGTTAGAAATCCAAGTTGAATGTCGAACTTTGAAGATGATTCAGGCATGTAACAAATTTTTTAATTATTTCTTGATAAGAGTTTTAGAGGATGTATATTTTTGAGCTTCTGTTGGAATGGTTTGATACCTTCTTTAATTGGGATCAAATTTTTTATTATTTGGGTATCATATTCTTTCATATCGTTGTAATTCCAAGAATAAACATCTCAATATCTATTAAACAGTTTTGTAAATGTGTGTTTTTCTGCCTCTGAACAACATGTGCCTAGATTTACGTATTTGGGTTATTCAGATGTTCCAAGATTGACCAAGAAATGCATCATGGTTGAAATATTTGTTTTTGAGTTGGTAGGCCTCTTGAACTTAGTTTGAAAATAGAATAAATTCTTAAGAGTCAAACCATTCTTCGAGACACAATTTGTCTTTACATTGATTGCATCATCTTGATAAGTTTGTAGTTCTTGTTGGTTGTCTTCATCATCGATGAATTCATCTTTAAAAGTGTCCAAACTAGTGAGAAATTTTATGACTTGAGTGTCACCATCGAATACTCTCCAATTTGTGATGTTGTCTAGTATGGAGGGCCTAAAAAATAATTTCAACCGAAAAAACATCGTCAGGAGGGATAAACCTAGATGTCGCATTGGCCAATATATCTACATCTACATTTTGATTGTGAGTTATAAAAGTAATGTTAAATGAATCAAAAGAGTAAATAAAACTCCATACCTCTTTTTTATATTCCTTTATATGCGTGGATATGCAATGGATAGTATTTATTACATTTCGAAAAATTATTTCAGAATCATCCAATACCTTGATATATTTCACCTTGAGATCGATGGCCTTTTTCAGGATTTCAACTAAAGCTTCATACTCTGAAGTGTGGTTGGTGCACTTAAATTATAGGCAGAAGGATATGAGCACTTTACCTTATCCAGGATCAATGAGGAAACATCCTACTATGACTCCATCTTGTGTTTTAGATCCATAAAAAAACATCGGCCACATGTCAAAAATTTATGTTTTATTAATTGAACAAAATCCTAGGTTAGTTAATATAGTATAAGAATTATTATGAGTTCATGGACGGAGTTCAAATTGTAAATATAACTATAATTCATATGTATGCACTACATAATAACCATATTCAGTCTCAAAGAAATAATTTCCCAAGAAGAAATGCTCAAAAACTATAGTTTCATTCTTACCTTCCAATTTTGTCATTGTTTGTTTCATGTGGGCCTCACTGTTTACTCGAATTTTATTCGACTTACCCTTGTACGGAAGCCACAGGTGAGACCAATTGGTATAAAAGTAGCCTTGAAGTTTGGCCAACCAATCCCTGCTTAATACAAAACCATAACTCTCTGGTATATCGACAACAATGATGTCTATCATTTAATGCACCCTAGGATCAGATGAAAGCCAAATCAAGACATCCTTAAGTTCTCCATTTACTTAACATATGTCCTATCCAACTATATAATTGTATTTTTTGTCATTTGTGGAACAACATTTATTTTTTGGCAATTAGTGAAAGGCATTATGTTAGATGACACACTTGAATCTGCTAGACAATCATGCATATTAAAATTAAAATTTAATAGTTGAGCAGAATAGGTGGGATATGTGACTTCGAGTATGCCCCTATACTTGTTTCATTTATGGCTGCTGTAATTTCCACCTTGTGGATTTATTGTACCCCATCTTCTGGGAGGGTGTTGTCAATAGAAATGACCATCCTTTTCTGAGCATCATTAGGGTTGAAAGTATCATTCAATAGCTCACATTGTTGTGGTAATGAACAAATATCAAACATGGAAATGTTGTCTTTTTTTTTCTTCATGTATTCTATTACATTGTATTCTAGGGGGTGTGGGTTTGTGTTGTTCATCGTTTGTCTAGTGCATGTTTTTTTGTTGTTTGGTACTCTATTAAGTCTAGTGTTATTCCAAGTTGAGCTAGACGTACTTGGTTTATTAGTGTTAGTTGGAACAACTTTACTTGTTTTACGACTGGATTTACCTTGACTTGGGTCATTCAATTTTGGGGAAGTAGGGAGAGGAGGGATTTTCCTAAGGGGAATTTTATCATCCTTGGAAGAAGGAACGTCAAGAATTGGACCTTTGCTACATATATTATAATTGTTTTGGGAAACATCCTTCATCACTAGTGTATATTCCATGAAAATCTCTTCTATCTGCTCATCGTCTGAGTCAGGAAACTAGTCCCAAAAAGGCATAGAGGATTCTAGAGGAATTTATTTAGTAGTATCAGTTTGAGATGGTGTAGGGTCTTTATCATTTAAAATATGTTGATCTAATAGATGATTGATCACCAGGGTCATGGACTTGACCCATTGAGGGCAAGTTCATTATGGGTGGTTTTGCTGGTGGTAAGAGAAACAATTATCATTGTTGATTTTTTCTAATTTGAAGGCCATATGAGTGGGATCGGGTGGTTTTGGTGGACTATCTTGTCTCTTAAAGAATGGGTGAAAAGTTCAAGGATTTTATTATCCTTCACTCACATTCTTCTTGAGATCTACAACTTCGTTTGATATATTCTTAACTAATTTCACCACATTGTCAATATCCCTTAGCTCTTTTTTGGGTGGTTTAGTCAACAAAAAAGGTTTATTTCCATATGGTATGGTTTCCTCAGAATGTAAGTGGTGATCATAAGAAGATAACTCTATTTCGACCATTTCAGCTTCATCAAAATTAAGTGACAAGGTGTTTATATTTTCCCTTTTTACAAATATTCCTATAGAAGGGGTCAATGCTTCCATATAATATTCGATGGCTAAAGAATGAGAAGGAGTTGTATAATGGGGGAACTTAATCAATACATTAAGAAACCTTTGATTGAAATATTTTACCTTCTCTCTTTTGTCCATCTTAATGGATCCTAACTCTTTGTGCAAAGATGTAGTTGTTTTCCTTTCCCCAATTTTTATGATAAAAACTCTTTCAAAATAATCCCAACAAGTTATAGATCCAGGTGGAAGGATGAAATACCAAGTAGACTCTCCATTTGAAAAAGTATAAGGAAATATCTTGCAAACTACATCATCGTGTTAGACATTTAACAGGTGAGTGGCTAGGAAGAAATTGTTTAAATTATCTTCTGCTGACCCACATTTGTCTGGATCAAATTAGGGAAGAATTTTGTCTGATTTCCTAGGCATTTCATGTAGTGGTCCATCTAAATTCTAGGGAAATTGAACCATCCATCATGAGACTATCTCTCTTCAGTCTTTATTTTCACTCATAATTTGTTCTAAAATTATTTTTGGGTTTTCACCTTCATGGTTTTACTCGGGATCGATAAAGGTGTGCACGAATTGATTCAAGGGTATTGTGAATTCTTGTAAAGTGGTCTCAATAATATCATCTATGGAATCAACATAAATATCGGGATGAGTCTATGGTATTTCTACACGGGTTGATTTCTTGCTTGGAAGTTCAGCAGTTGTTGGTAGCTTACCAAGTAGTTTCGCGTAAGCGCATGTACAACGATGAATTTTAGAGAGCTATTGTTGTGGAACTCGATACCAATTCCTCGGGTGTGTTTACCATTGAATGAAATTCCAAAATTAGGATTCAAATCTTTGTAGGTAATTTTATGTTGATAACCAATATTAGGGAATAGAGTTAGTTTGGGGTTATTTCCTAAAGGCTAATTATGGTTGTGTAGGTTGCTTATGTAAGCCATAAAAATGACCATCCTTCTAGTGCCAATTATGTTGATGGGTATGAATTTTACTCACAACAACAAGGGGTACTCCCTGATACACAATCCCAACTAGACTATGCATTGTTTGGATTAGGAGGCCCATCTAGATTTTGGCCCGGCTGGCATTGTTGTTTTTTGGAATTTTTTCTGGTTACGGTACAGTCTACCAATGACGATGGATGATGAGTGAATATGCATGGAAAATATGTAGATGAATACTATGTATTGAAAACAAACTAATCTACTGCTAATCTACTCTAATCTATCCTAGCTAGGAGCATACTAAAGTAACCGATGAGCTGTAAATGAAACCAACTTATACAAAAACTTCCACACAAGTAGCTGAAATAGAAGAGAAGAACCAGAAACAAGTGCATGAAAATATATATAACCAGAATAGTCTACATTATATTAATGCATACATTAACAACTCAACAATATTAGGACATAAATATATACAAGAGAATACTCAAAACTACAGAAAAACATATAATACATAAGATTAATCCATAGGCAAAAATGAATCTTACAGTCCCTGTGAACAACATACACCTCCACTTGAAATAATTCACAACAAAGACAACTTCACCCACAAGTGTTCCTTCTTAAGAAAATTGGCCATGAAGGCTTCTAAATATTCATTAACAAAGTATAAGTTCTTGAATTAGTCCTTGGGTCTATACATTGATTAATAATGAAAAAGTCCTTTCAAAGTGAGCCTCTAATCTTTCTTATACAATTATTAGTAACAACTAAGTGACTCTTTTCCTTCTTCTTGAAAAGGTTGTTACAAAATGGTTCATTTTCCTCTTTCCTTGTGACAAGTGTATATTAAAGAAAAATTTGAGTTCAGTTGAGAAAATACAAATAGTATTTAGTTTTCTATTTCGTCTTATTCAAGGATCATTGTCTTTGAGGTATAGTATCCAAAATTCTAGTTGAGCATACAATGAGATGATCCTTCCATATAGAATCTCTTCTAGTGCAGTAGAATGCATGGTTGTGTTGTCTTCTAGGACTTTCATATATTTAGATGGAGTGACCATGAACGCTTGGATCATGGTGTGGAATCTGGTTGGCTATGCAATGTGTTTTTTTATGAGTTCCATGATTACTTCAATGGCTACCTCAGTAATATCTCACATTTCATTGGTGTTGTATTGGATTTTGTCGATTAATTCTTCCATAAACAAGGTTTTTCCAACCTCATCCAATGTGGGAAATCGACATCCTTTGATCCGTTCTTGAGAAGCCTTGTGCAATTTCGAACATATTTTCATTGTATTGGTCATCTATTTCTCATATCTTTTCCCATATTGTTGATAGTGTTATAGTGAGTGGATATCAGTTCTTCTTTCAATTTTAGAGAGACGATAAATTTCAATCAATGCGCCAGGATTTTCCATGATCCATTGGTCAAGGTAGCCTATCCTTTCTCATATCATATTTAACTACGCAAGATTTGATTGCACTTGATTATGTTGATCCTTGATTGTCACTATCATCTACTGGAACATATGAAAATGTGTGTACATATCTATAAGGGCCTCTTCCAGATCTTTCCTCAACTTTTCAACACTTTCTCTGAAGTTTCATATGTTTCCTTGGTCAACTTTTACCCGTTGGAGCTTTCCTTCAAGCTCCTTGAGTTTATCTTCTTTCTCTTGATTCTATTTTCATAGCCTCTGGATGTTTTCTTCATTGGCATTCATAAATGTATAACCATCTATCGAAGTGGCTATTGGGTTTTCCCTTACATCTCATGTTATATTAACGTGCATGAAAAATGAGATCGACATTCCTTCAGTTGTTGGTACTTTCTTCAATAACTCTGACACGATCCTTACCAGTGTTTCTATCATAAGTGAAGCTTCCCAAATCAAGAACTTCACTTGGTTGAAACAATGTCCAGAGCTCCAGTCCCAATCCACTGACTGACATATCCATGTTGACACCTCTAGAGGATCTATATCCATTGGGTGACTGTCATCACCCCTATTCTTCGTATCTTTTTATGTTTTTCTTCTTTTTATACTTTGGTTGTTGCTTCTTTAGCCACTCTTTCCACTGCTTTCTTTATTGCTTCTTCTCTTTTTTTGGTTTCCATTTCTATTGTAGATTTTGCATCTTCCTCGACTTTGGATTTGTATTTCTCTACCTCAGTCTTCCATTTTTTATCGGTAGCATCATTCTCCTTCTTCTAGACTTTCTCCTTATTCCTTATTTTCTTTCTGGATGATGTTTCTTCTTCTTCTCATACCAATCCTGAGTATACTGGGGTATATGTGGGGGGTGTTTCTTTAGCCACCTTCTCTTTTGATTTCTTCTCAGCTTCTTCTCTACCTTATTCTTCATTCAAAATTCTTCCTTTGGGTTGGTCACATCTTGGGAATATTACATCATCATAATTTCAAGCATTCTGACATATTTCCTCCTCTTCCCAGATATCTATTGTGTATTCCCAGGGTAGGCCCATTTTGTTGAAGTGGTCTCTTACGGAATTATTGGGATCATGCCTTTGAAACCATTCTTCTATGAAGTGATAATACAATAATGTGTTTACCTCTTCTTGAGAATGCTTGGTATTTTCAAAGAAGTAGTTCCCAGCGTATAGAGGAAGTGGTGGCCAAATTTCCTTTTTGACTTGATATAGCATTCCCCTGACTCCATGTATTATAGTATGGCATGAAACCTCCTACAGTAGAAGCTTATCAGGCACAAATCGAGGGAGGAGATGAGGTGGCTTCATCACACCATATACTCTTACATCGGTGTTGTGTTCCATGAGGTACCATTCTCTAATCCTTATTATGAATTCCATTTCCTTGTCATTCATGCAGGGGGCCATCGTGCAGAATATGAAATCATACAAGGGGGTAAAAAAATGTTCACATATCCTCTAGTACTCTGTCCAATACTTGTGATCCCAGAGCACTTTGCAATATACATGAATGGTCAGGTCTGAGGACTACCATTTCCAACCCATGTTCAGGTATTGATGGGCTATGCCCATGATTTCCAAGAGGTATGAGTACATATGAAATCTTGGGAATGTTTTAGGTTGATCCCCCCTAGCTGCAGAGATGGCCACTATTTGGTTTTCTGATAAGATATCATCCCAATTGTATGATACTCCCTCATTTGTGAAATAATATATCAAAGGAATATACAATAGACAAAATTGAGATGCATATGGTTCTCCATATATCCAACATAAAATATCCACCATTTATTGATAAGGCCTTCTCAAAGATCTTGTGGGTACCCCCCCTTGGGCCTATACTTGAACTATTTTTCAAATTTGTACCATATGGGAAACAGATCCTTGGGGGTGTATTCAAATTCATTAAGGATTTTGTTGTCCAACTTCTTAGTCCCTCTCTCAATGTGATAGCATCTTACCAGATATTCTTGCGTGAACGAGGCTATCAGATATTTTTTGGTCTTGCAGATGTATCTTCCATTCACATCTACATTTTTTAGGATCTCAGTTATGGCATCTTCACAAGGGAAAATAGTTGAGTGGGATGCCACTCTGAATATGACATATTTTCTAATGTTTTTGAATATTTTAATTTCATCCTAATCTTTGGCATCGGTGAAGAAGTTGGAATTCTTGAAAATATGATCCACCTCTCCCCACTTTAGTGTTTATCTATCCTTTTCTAGGAGTCCATATGTGTCATTGTATGTAGTTCTGTTCACTTATGGTTCTCCTTCAGTCTCTTTTCCACTACCAGAGGCATTAGTCCCAAGTGCCTTACTCATTTTATTCTTCCATAGAGACATATTTGGACCTGCAAAAAGGTGGGCTTAGTGAATATATCAAGACATAAATAATATGAAGTTGAATGCAACTTGAAAATTTTGAACTACCAGAAGATTCACTTGAATTGTAACTAGATATAGAGTAATTATTTGATGATGATAAGATTATCATATGCATGTTGAGTATCTTGGTGGAATTTTGAGGAGGCAAGAGTGAAAATTTTTCTCATAAGGTGAAACTAGAGCTCTTGAAGTTAACTTGTCCGATGGAAATCAAAGGAATTTATAACAAGTGTTATGATATGCATCAAAGAAGTTAGTATGAAGTGCTCCTATGCGAATTGAAGAATTTGGTATGAAGTGCTTTGATGTGAATCAGAGAAGTTATTTCCAAATCCTTTGAAAGTATTGGGAAAAGTTTCTTGAGAAGTTTTGGTGTGTTATCAGTAGATTTGGTGTCAACTCCTCCGGTGTGAATCAGAGGAGTTAATGCTAATTTCTTTGATAACACATCAGAGAATTTGGGCTTAATTCTTCTGATGTGACCTGTTGATCGACAAAGTTCCAGGGATCATATCAAAGGATTTCATATGAAATCATCCAATATGATCGAAGGATTTAATATGAAGTTTTCCATTTGGGCTTGGGAAAAGAAGGAAAAGGTTAGACTCCATGTGTCTAGATGAACAAAAGAGTGACTCTGTCATGGAATCTTTTCTTGGGTAGGAGTTCATATTTGTTCCTTGACTGGAGGAGATATGGGTTTATGATTATCACCGAAGTTCGCTTTGGAGAAAACTATTTAGGGTTGGCTTGTAAGGTTGCTCGTGTAATCTTCAATGTTGGGTCAACTTAGAGAGTTCATGAAAAACTTGACATAATGGAGGCAAGGGATCATAACCAATTTGGGTGGAATAGGTTTCCCAAAGGTTGAGGTTAGAGAAAAACATGAGGGTGGTGGAGAGGGACAAACAAAAAAACAAATTACAAAGAGATAAAACATAACCCTAGAGAGGGGAAATTGTATTGAGGCTTACCTAGAAACCCATTGCCATGTGGAAGATCGTTTGAGGTTATGGGTGAGAAATTAAGGGCTTGGTGCACTCTTCATTTGGAGAAATCCTTTTTTCACTTTGATTCTTTGGTGAGAAAATAAGAAGTAAAGGGAAATTTGGTATTTATAAAGCTCGGATAAATCATAATTAATGTGGTTGGTTTGGTAATTATTATCGAAGGACTTGGGAGGAATTTCTCTGATGTACATCAGATTACTTAACATAAATTGTTATGATCCAGTCGAAAAATATGGATGGAATGCCTTCGATGAGCACCAGAGGAGTTGAAGGTAACTCCTTCAATGTTCATCGAAGGAGATTCAAAGATGGGATTGAAGTTGGCGGTCTTGGGAGGAAATCCTCTGATGTAAATTGGAGGAGTTAAGGGGAATTATTTCAATGTACATCAGAGGAGTTAAGGGGAAATCCGAGGATTTAAGGGGAACTCCTATGATGTACATCAGAGGATTTAAGGGGAATTACTTCAATGTACATCAGAGGAGTTAAGGGGAAATCCTATGATACACATAAGAGGATTTAAGGGGAACTCCTATGATGTACATCGAAGGAGTTAAAATTAACTTTGTCGAATTTTCTAAACTTGCTTGGAAAATGATTTTTTCAAGCGTTTCCTTTTGAAAATGTTGTCTTAAGATTAGTAATACTTGGAATATGAGTTTAAGGCACAAGTAAGGAATTTGATGGAGAAATCTTTCAAAATCAAAGAAAAAAGGGGGCTCCATTTATTGGAAGGAAATTGTAATTGAATTGTCAAGAAATGGGGGGTTATGGTACCTGGCGCAATAGATATAAACTTGATTGCTTAATTTCCATGATGATAATCAACAAGTGGTCTAATATTTATATCCTTAAATTATAACCAACTTCCATATAATCCATAATATCTTGTGAACATGGAACCATTGGTTGTTAGAGTTGAGTCCATCAAATCTGGGTTGTCGAGTCGACTCGACAAGGATGCTTGAACAAACTGCCTATGCATCAAAATATTAGTTGATTTTGTTGGAATGTTTACAGGAAGAATGTGGTTGTCATTGATGGAAAGAACAAAAGGCAAATTATAAGGCGAGAAATCTCAGGAGGAAGAGCGTCAGTGGCCATTGGATCACTGATCCAAAGGACTTTCAGACGAATACCCGAAAAATGTTGGATCCTTCTAAGTGGAAGAACAAGATAAGCTAGAAGAGAAGAACCAAAGATATATCAAGCCATCGATCTAAGAACATGATTGATGAACAACTTTTGGTTCACGTCAAAAGTTGCGAGGAGGTTATTGTTCAGGGAATATCACCTCGAAAGATTTGGCAACTTGAAAGTTGAATTACGTGAAGCCCAAAATCCAAAATGAATAAGGACCATCAGATCTGGAGAAAATCCGATGACCATTGGATCACCTTAAGTGGAAGGACAAGATAAGCAAGGGATGAGATCTGAGATCTCAATCACCCAAATTTTTGTCAGTTGTTGAATCAAATTAAATGGAAGGATAGGATATGCAAAGATGGAGAGTCATTGGATTTAATCAAAAGAAAAGTTGCATCGCAGATAGATCGATCCGTTGATCTAAGATCTTGATCCAATGAACGTCATTCGTTTTGGGTCTAAATATGTGAGGAGGTTACACTCCAGAAAATTCTCACTTAAAGAATTCAATTTGAGATTTGAAATCCCCGAATCTTGGAGAGACAGAGAGATGAAATACATTCTTGACCGTTGGATCGTCCAAAGTAAATATCAGTCATAAGATTGTCCGAAGAAGAACTCAATCGTCATATCTTCTGAAGAAGATGTCAAGTGTTGGATCATCCGAAGTGAATCTGGGTCGTTTGATCCAGAGCATAAGTTTCAGATTTGAGATTTCATAAATCTGGAGACTCGAAGGAGATCTCGACCATTAATCGAGAAAGGGAACGCAGAACCATTGATCTGGTTGAAAGGTCAATTTCTCGAAGAAGAGGCAGAATTGTCGATTGAGAAGGACAGGTGTTCATGGATCATCGACTCCGAAATATTGGCCTATGGTTTGAGATTTGAAACTCTCAAATATCGGATCATGAAAGAAATCACAGTCGTTGATTTAGGGAGGTTGGATATGATCCACAGATCGTGAAAGAATAAATCTGAACCGTCCGTTGAGGAGCACCATCAAGGTCATGAGATCAACGGTCCCATCGTATTGCGGGGTCAGAACATGTTCGTGTATTAATGTTTCATGAGTGGGCCGCAATCAAAACCATGATATCACCAAAGGCATACATGGAGCTCTGTAGTGAATTTTCGGGCGAAAAGAGGATTGCCATCAAACCATCTTTGCCCACGTCTACAATCATGAGGTCACATGAGAGCACATCCCAAGGTCACATCAATGAAATATAGGGGAAGGAGCTAGCGATGGTAGGCTCCACATAGGAGGTTACACATTGAAAAGTAAAAAAAAAAATCCTCTGCATTTATAATCCAACGACGTTGATCAAACCGAATATGATCGAAGGATTGTTGTTTCACTTCATGGTTTATCGATCAATTAGGATTCAGTTACATTAATTGAATCATTGTCCAGGGGAGTTGAAATCATGGCTCTTGAGCGTTCTGAGATTATCGACATGGGCGTTGGAGATTTGGAGACTAACGGATGATGAGGGCATGAATAAAAGAAAGATGCCATGACATAGGAACGTTGTTTTTTTTCGGTAAAACAAGTCAAACTGTATGTGATCAAGAAGACAATAGGAACAAGGAATGAAAGATGCAGAGATGAAGAACATAAGTTGGACATAGAAGAAATGGTGAAAACAACAAACTGTACAAAAACTTAAGAGAAAGAAGATGCGAGCAATAGCACACTAATGCAAGCAGAGTAGAGCAGTTTATCCGAATAGTGATGAGACTGGTAAACCATTGATAAATACTATATCACTCTAATAAATTTCATAAAGAAAATATTTATATCTCAGGGTTGTAGGGTGGTGCTAGGGAGGACTTTTGTCTTCAGAGTTTCAAGTGGGTGCTTGAACACAGGGAGTTTTAGATTCCATATGGTTGCAGCTAGAAAAACCAGGGTGGTAGGGTGGTGCAAGGGTGAACTATTCTTCTATGTTGTACAGGTTGGTTCCTATGTGACTGGAAGTTGGTGCTTCCATCCATTTGGTGCTGGAACACTCAGGG
>CBVK0101695318.1:0-17385 GCA_900067695.1 Picea abies | reverse complement strand
TTGTCATAATAAGGAGAATCACATCACTAATAAGGAGGATTGAGTATCCTACGGGTGAGTTGTAATAGCAGTTCTCGGGGGAAAGACTACTTAAGCAAAAATAGGGTTCTCACCATGAAATAAGAAAGCATCTAGAAGAATTCCGCTACGAACTCAGATCCAAGCCACTGGGAGTATGAGTACCCAATAAGAAGAAGAAAATGCAAGGAAAATCAAGAGGACCAACAAAAACAAACCCACCATGCATAAGAGGAAGAGTGCCCCGATGAAGACAATACAACCAAACAAAAATAAATATTGGAAACAACTATGCATAGCGGAAATACCATTGTTTGGTCGATCCACAAATGGATACAGTCATCTCTTTGCCATCAAAAATCCTTTTGGAAACAAAGTGATGGAATCACTCAAAAGAAACAATAGGTTGTCTTCAAAGTCGTTTATCATTGGACTATATGACACCATGCATGCACTTGTATGAACAAAAAACCATAAGATATTAAAGGATGTATTTCAAGGAACAATGCACACTAAAAGTGAACTAAATACCAACAAAATATAAAGAAGCCACATAAAGAAGAAATTTATTACTAGAAACAAATGTTCAAGGTAGGCATTAGAAAAGTGATTGAAATAATAAAGTAGACATCAAAATAACAATAAGACAATAAGAAATCGTAGAAGGGAGACCCAAAAAAAAATGGCTCGATTGATTTTTTATAGAATACCTAATACATTTAATTACTCTTCTAATTAGTTCCCTGCCAACACAAGAAACCAACATGAATCCCATAGGACAAGTAAAATAGAGTCTCATTGAGAAACCAAAAATTTGGGCCACAAAAAAATTAGGATGTATTAAAAAACCAAGTACAAAGTAACCAAAATATCTAAACAATATTGGGGCAGGGGATAGATGTCAAATTCCATGCCATGGGAAATAGGGACATGTGACAAATAAATATATTTATAATATACTAGGAGTCATGGTTTGTTCAAATTTTGGGCTAGGTGACCATTATAGTAGCCATTTTAATTCCTACTAAAGGAACTACAAGAGAAAAAGCACAATTTAATATAGATCTGTTAAGAACAACAACCAAAGAAAGAATTGATAGCAACCAAAATAGACATTATGAAAACCTTAGGAGATGGCCCAATGAAAAGAAGAAACGTGAAAATGTTGACATGGATTTTCAACTTGTGAGGGACATCTACGAAGAAACCATTTTGGCCAATAGCGATTGAAAAGGGAAGGACAAGGAAGATGATACATCAAAGCACCATAGAGGGAGGTCGGGACAAACTAGATCAAGAAATATCCAATAATCGATTCATAAACCACAATAGACAACAAATAACCAACATGGTAGAGAGGAAGTAGAATCTCTCTTGACATGCCTCCTCAACATGGATGATGATAATAATTTAGAAGACGACCAAGGAAAATAAGTCTATTCTTTAGCAAAGAAACACAAATTTATATAGTTGTTATGGGAAGAAAATTCATTGATGTAGTGGTAGACTAGGAAGAAAAAATAAAACTATATCTTCAATGTTCTAGGTAGAACTAGGGAAAATTTTATTGCAACCTAGTGATATTCTAATAAGTATAGTCAATCATGGTACTTGCATACCAATGCATAGACTAGCAACATTGAAAATTGATGTATATAGTATCAAGACATGGACAACATTTGGAGTATTTAAATTACCAATAAAATATTATAATGTATTCTTTAGAAGACCTTGAATCTATGCCATGATAGGCACTATCTACTTCGATAAATAACTCTATTCTTTAGGAAAGGAAAAAAAAAACCATTGTCCCTTTAGAAAAAAGGAATAAGGTCACTGAAATGGAAACACATGAGATTGATAAGGATGAACCATTCAAACCACATCACAATATGAAACATCTATACATGTTAAACAAAGAAGCAACAACACCAGACAACCAAAAAACAAGCCATACAAAAACTACATCAAATGAAGACTTGAACATGAATACATAGAGAGAAACATGAAAACCAAAAAACTCACCCAAGTATACAAGAATCTATTCAATATTATAGTTCACTATACAAAGAAATATAAAGATGGATTCAACCTATTGAAGCATGTCAAATTATTGAGAAAATACTAAAATTTACATTGAAAACAAAAAGAGAAAGTGAAGAAGTTACCCAAGACAACACGAAATATACATTTTTTTTAATAGTGGATGGCACATTTCTATAACAAAGAGGTAGCATGGGAACAATTGAGAGAACTTTTCCCATGTACATTTCAAAGGTTAAATGAGAAAATTATTATAGATACTATGGAGTAGTAAAACTGAGCCAAATGAAGATATTATTGTAGATAAAGGTGAAACAAGTTATGAATTGTCAGAATTTAGATAGAATATTAATTTATATTCTACTAGGATTCATTGATAGGTTAACATAAAAATGGTACTACCATCAAGAATGAGTGTTATGATCCAATGAGCAAAGAATACAGTAGATTAGAAAATATTACAAGAAAAGAATACAGTAGGTTAGAAAATATTATGAGCAAAGAATACAGTAGATTAGAAAATATTACGAGAAAAGAATACAGTAGATTAGAAAATATTATGAGCAAAGAATACAGTGGATTGGATTAGAAAATATTATGAAAAAAGTTTAGGACGGATCTCGATAAAGGGCCTACAGATACAAACACCAATTTGTAGGAAGTATTGACAACTATGCACAAGTTTCAAAGAGAACATAACCCACACGGGAATGAAAATTTGGGTTTTAAAATGCCCATGGAAGGCAAGGACCAACCTATGGAAACATAATACACAAAGGAACAAGTAGGAATATCAACTCGACACCTGCATGTTTTTCAAGAATCATAGTAGAAATATTTATTAGACTTAAGGATCATTCTCAATAGATGTAAGGAAATAAATGTCTCTTTCAACATTGAAAAATGCCAATTCTTACAACCTTTTGTAAAACTTTTAGGGCTTATAGTCTCTAAAGAAGAACTTTTAAGGTTTATAGTCTCTAAAGAAGGTATCATGGTAGGTTTGGATAAAGTTTAAGTTATTAAAGAAGGTATCATGGTAGGCTTGCTTCTCTTATCAATTTCTAGTTTGTTGTGGTCTCCATGCCATTTAATACAATAATAGCAATATATCTTTATTTTGACACGAGTCATCTCTGGAGATTATACGTGTCCTCATCTAGTGTTGTTTAGGATATTACCATCCTGATCCAATTTATCATTTTATCAAGTACAATTCAAACGTAGTTAAATTTATTTCATTTTAAATTTGCAATATCTTTGTATTCGAAGTTTAGATTATTAAAGAGTTGGAAACCCTATCAACCCATAAAAAGTGAAATCCTTCTTTGGTCACACTAGATATTACATTAAAAAAAATGTGAAAGGATATACTCGAATAGCCTACCCATTGGAGGTGTAGCTAAAAAAGGAAGAATTATTTCAATGTATGAAAGAATGGAAAAAGGGAATTTGAAAGTATTGAAGGACAAGATTATCAATTTACACATACTAAGGTTTCTGATATAGAACAAGGTTTTCCATGTTCATATCAATGCCTTAGGAGTAACCCTTGAAGCAATTCTAATGCAACCAAGACAAAAGATTATGGAATACTTGAGGGTCAATATAGTATTAATGAAGGAAACTATCAACAGTGGAAAATAACTACAACACAACATAAAGAGAAGCACTACATATGATATATGTATTTCAAAAGTTTAGAAATTATCTATTGGCTAACAAGTTCAATTTCTACATAGATCACTGAGCACTAAAGTACATAGTCAATAAGGAGTCTCAAGACGATTTAGTAGATGTTTACTTCCTTTACAACAATATAAATTTTAAGTTTTTGTGAAACTTGGGAAGGAACATGTGGGGTATGGCCACCTTTCAGGGATAAAAAAAAAATGGTGAAAAGGAAAAACATGGGACGGGGTATTTCCTTGACGATAATCTATTTTAGGTACAAATAACACTAGGCTATCTAGAAAATGTGATATAGTGTTTACAACATCAACAAGCACCACAAGGAATGAAAATTGCCCAAAGAAGAACTCGAATACAAAAGACACTATGTTTCGAAAATATGTTTGGCTAGTTTTATAGAATGGGTGTAAACCTATTAAAAAATAGATACCAAAATTTTTCTCTGAATGGGGATCCAACCTTCCTTGAACCTTTAGAGAAATGAGCCAAGTCCAATGCAAGGAGAAAACATCTAAAAGATATATGACTCCACCTAGAAAGAGTTTGATGCTTAACGAGTTGGTTGACATATTGGAGTAGTGTACAATATATATGTTGTGCATCATTGAGGATAATGGACAAGGCATGAGGATAAGGCTAACACCTTGTATGTACTAATGCTAAAAGGAACAAATGCTACACCAACACCCCTTACTCTGAAGTCTCATGTGTTAGAAGTCATATATTCAACATACTTGATAACTTGTTCCATATACATCTCCATGAGGGTATGAAGGCATATTAGGGAATCCAAGAGCCTCTTTCTCCCTCTCGAATAAGTTAGTAATGCAATATATATCATCCTTTGTTGAGGTGAACCAAGTATCTTCCCCAACGATAAATGATTTTTTACCTTGATCCCAAACTTGGATAAACCATCTCAGGAAGTCACTCTTCACCTTTATGGATGTAGCCTCCTCAAAATATTTGAGAAGGACAATATCCATGAGGAGAGAATGTATGTCATCTATAATGGGGCTTAGAAATATCTCTTGTTTCCTCACTTGTGATTCA
Source organism: Picea abies (assembly GCA_900067695.1). Classification (NCBI taxonomy): domain Eukaryota; kingdom Viridiplantae; phylum Streptophyta; class Pinopsida; order Pinales; family Pinaceae; genus Picea; species Picea abies. The sequence continues at coordinate 12,579 of CBVK0101695318.1, read as the reverse complement.
CATGCTCGCATCATCCAGTAATTCTTAAGTAGAAATTCACTCACATAAAAAATGGTTAGAATTGTAAATCATTAATAATTATTTTAATAACAAAATATCATTCATCTAGCTTGGTGCATTATTCCATACGAAAAATGTTGGTGCTCCATGACAATTTACAAATTTAACGGTTATTGATGCTTCATCCTCATTTTAACATGCTATGGCGTATCAATGTGTCATTATCCTTTACAAAATAAATGGAGCATTATCATGCTCTCACTTTATAAAAGCCCTAATATCATCTAGTGTAGCTAGAAGAACAAGGGGCATCACTACAATATGGTACAGTTTCCATTCCATGGATCCTTGCCCTTGCATATGTCTAATACAACATGTGTCGTGACATGCATTACTAATGTTTTACCATGACAATGGGATGTGCGGTTTTTGCAAAGCATGCCCCTAACATAGATGCATTGAAGTCATGCGTAGGCATGGACACATCACTTTCCACCATTGCTAGATGGTGCATCTAAAGAGTGTTGAATAACCAAAATGGTGTGCATTGTTACTACAAGATCACTATCATGGTATGGTTCAAGTGTCAAGGCATGATCACCTACATTTGCGCATGTATGATCTAACAATAATGTGGCATGGATGTAAATTTGTTTCCAAGTTTGTGGTGCACTCAAATAACATCGACACAAACAAGATGCAATTATGTAGGATTTCACAACTTGGTACTAGTATCATATGGTACATACACATAATATCAAAGTGCCATGTGGTGTATGCGATGACTATTAGTGTATCGACATAATACAACCCAACTATTAGGACATGGTTGCAAGCCTTTACACATTCCTAGTGTGTCTTTGGTAGTTACATTCACCACTAACATGTCACATTCACATTAACATGTTCCAAATTGCCAATGCACACAACTATAATAGACACATCGTAGTTGCATAAAGGCACCTAGTCAAGGCTTGTTATCGAGATCGTATGGTGCTTCCACATCATTACTAACATTGTTCTAGTGTATCGACATTGCAGTGCACCATGAAAATTAATTGTATTGTTTTGTTTTGTTTTTTCATGTATCTTAATTGGTGCATTGGTGTACTCCAAATGCACCATTAGAAAATTGTATGTCATGTTTTGCTTCTTCTTCTTTTTTTAATGTGGCAAAACCTATCATAAATTAGTTGTCAATTGTTAAGATCTGGATAATGAGTTAATACATTTATATTTTTATATAAGTGTTTTCCTTATCTGTCAACTAGACCCTTCAATTGTAATTGTACCCTTTGTCTCCTTTATATACCAAAGAGACCTAGTCTTAGAGATCATCTCATCTCGTTCGTTTTTTATATTGTAAAAGGAGGTTGTCCCCTTGAAGAGGCTTCGCATTCACTCTCTCTCAAATTATCAACGTGTGAAGTTACTTCTCTTTCTATTTTTATGAGACTTGGGTGTTTGGTTCATAACATTTGGTTTCAAAGCATATGATCTTTGGGTTTGGCTCCTTCAAATGAGTCATCTTGGAATTTTTGTTATAATTTTGTTATTGGGAAGTTTCACACAACAAAAATTTTGGGAGCTTGAGACAGCATACTGAACTACCTATGGTAAACAAAATAGACTCTATTTCACTACACTTTTCAAGTTACATGTTGTGGAAGATATGGTTTTTTACTAGTTCTAAAACTAGTCTGAAATGGATGTTTTGGATAAAATAGTCGTATATGATTCTAGAAAAATCCAAATTGAGTGCCACCGGTTATATTGAATATAGTATGCGCCATAGTATTTCAGGTCAAATTTTAAAAGTAGAGCTGAAAATTTGGACATGTGGCAATCCATACAAGTTTTCTCTCCTGAAATGGACAAAATCAAAAAATTTTAGTAAAGTTACCATAAATTTTTCTTGGCACATTAGAATTTAGTCAAACCCATGGCACTATAGAGAAGATATGTCAAGATACCATGGACCAAGATTTTAGACTCAGAGGTGCAGAAATCTCATATTTATATTCGACGCAAGCTCAACCTGCATAACAATCTCCAAATCATGGTTTTAAAATGGTGGTGGAAAAATTATACATCTACTAAACCTCGAGATAACTCATCCCATTTGATGAACCAGTTCAATTAAATGGGCACTACAAGGAGAACACCTTGTAGTGGAGGTTTTTACAGAACCCCCTTGAAAATTTTATAACTTCTTTATTTATAGTGGAGGTGAGTGACTAGAGTTTTTTGTGGATGTTTTTACTTTAGTGTGCCTAAATTGGAAAAACACACCAATGCTCTCACAAACATAGTGCCTCGATGTTGAACTAATAAGGCACATCGATAACCATTATTGATATAAAATGATAAAACATCATTTTTTATTTAAAAATAAAATAAAATGCATATCGGTGTTCCACACTAAACTAAGAGCACTCTTGCATGTAAGAAGGACGCACCAGACCAGGTTATAACAATTGGTTATAAAAATAAAAATAAACCAAAAAACATTTTTGGTGCGTTGAAAAAACCTAACCGCCCTAGTGCATATACAATAGTGGTGCATCGAACAACAATAACGATGCACTTAATAGTACTATAGCCTCGAGTTTTTTAACATATAGCCAAAAATACAACTGGTGTGTCTTACTATATGGCGCACCTCGATAGGGTAAGACAAATAAAGCATGCCAGTGTGTATTGGTGCTACATAACAAACCAGTGTGTCTTACTATTGAGCGCATCACGATAGGGTAAAATAAAAAAAATTACCAAAGTGAATTTTGTTATTGTATTTCCTTTTGTTCTTCCAACCACTCACACAAGCACTAGTTCTCATACTTCTTCTATGACCACCCCGTTTGTAGTGCTCTATAGCATTGATTCCTTGGTTCAATAGCTTCGTTGATAGAATCCATACATTTTTTAATTTTGGAAAACAATGCACATTTTCATTTTTTCTCTACGGGGAAACCATGCCTCTTCGGGTGAGAAGAGACCAAGTAAATTGTTTGTTGCCTCCTTATTTTCAATTTCATCAAATCAAAATTTTAAATTGGGCATAAATTTGGCCTTTTTACATTTAAAAATAAATAAATTTTGTGTGGTGCGCTTCATGGATTCTGCTCACCCTGGACTCAACGGTGCGTCCTATGAATTTACAGGAAGCACCGCTAGTGATGCATCTAAAAACTACACAACACAACGCTCAATACTACGCACTGCACACTATATTACCTATGCCTCTCATCTTAGAAGAGGCACCATCTTTGAAATAAACTCGTCGGTGTGTTCTAGAGAATCAACTACACCGATGCACCTCTACCTAGCCTCCCTCTTTTCATAATCAATCCTCTACCACTCCCTCAACACTATGGTCCACATCTCTTCCTCCATGGGTCACTCAACGTTCTCCAAGATATTGTCCTCATCATCCATGTAGCCATAATAACTAACATCAAGTTTCCTATAAATCTCATACCTAGACCTCCTCTTCTTGGCCTTGAGGGGATTATCGAATAACTCTTTGATGTCAGGGAGGAATTTGCATCCACAAAATATCTGTAATCGGGGCCCTTGTCAATGGAACTAGACACATCAACCTCAATCCCTTCCCATTCCGCGATCTTGGCCCCTACTTTGGCATAGATAAAACTACCACGATCTACAATTCAAGCTTCCCAATGCCCCTTTTCCCTAATCAAATTGTTGATTTCGTCGTTGAGGTCTCAAAGGCGATGTTCACCGAGGCCTGGGTTATGAATCTCCATGAACTTCCGTCCAATCTCTTGGAATATTTGTTGCCTTCATTTGTCTACCTCTACGATATCACGATACTTTGAGGCTAGAAAAGTAAGCCTCTCCTTAGGCTTCTTCTTCTCTTTGTTATTGAATGTCATAAACTTGTTCAACATAGATTGTGCCTTCTCTTCATTAGGGACCACTTTTCACCCAAAACCCAAGATCCTACCAATTTGATCTTTTATGTTTGTGCATGGAATTCATATCTTGGATTCATATGGCATCACTATGTACCATACAATCATCGTGAGAAGAAATACTTTCATCGATTTCACATGGAATGCCTTCCTCCAACATTAGCACCTCTTCAACCAATGCAACACATGCTCCATTGTCCACTTGAGCAAATAGTTGTATCCATTTCTTCATATCCACGACCAAATAAAGAATCCATCTCAGACCACTCTCGCTAGAGAGTCCAACCCAACCTCGGGATCTAATACCACTTGTTGGAAACGCATGAGCCCACAAAAGAGATATAGATTACAACACAAATTAATTGCAAAGAAAATAACGGGAAAGGTAAAACAAGATAACATAAACTACATTAAACAAGACATGAATTTACGTGGTAAAACCCTAATAATATGCCAATAAAACATCCATGGGGCAAGGTAACGGTATTCTTATTGCTTAGAGGTAAAGATGACAATCTTCCCACAACAAGATTAAAAAAGTTGTCAAATGCATCTTGGGGCTACATAGATATATAATTTCTTCTACATGAACTGCCACTGTTATATGAATTGGCATCATTAAGTGAACCAACAAATTTCATTGTTATCACAATTCCAACAAGACCATCAAATTTGGGTAGCCGATCATTAATATAATGGGACAATATGAGACATTGAGGGTTCTCCTTCAACCCTTTACATTTTGAACTACCACAAACTACTGGGGTGTCATAAAAGATATATAATTCATGGTGTAATAGAATTGACCCAAGCTAGTTGTTGGAAGATGGCATGTTACAATTAGCAGGGTAAATCAATTATCCATTTTCATCAAACATCTGTCTGCGGTATCTTTCTCCTTATAAGAGTTTGTGACATTTTGGATTGGTGGAATATCTTGTGCATTCAAACTCAATCTTGAATCATGATCTTGCAAAATTCAATGAACGATTATTCAAATTCACGTGCATACATAACATATATTCAATTAGATAAGAGCATGACAAGCCTATGCAGTGACAGCATGGCCAGCCACATAGACACCTCCTGGGTGGATGAAGACGAACTCTAGGCTAGGGAGGGTCTTTTCCTAGAGGATGAAACGTATTGTATCCTTTATGATTGCATACACAAGAACCCTGGTAATCCCTTGACAGTAGGCCTACCAAAAATGCTTTCCAATGTCACCCTCAAACAGGTGGTGGACTCTCGATTTCCTAGTATTGGGGTAGGCCATGTGTAGGCCACAAGCTCTGTCAATAAGAAGTGTGCCAATATTGTGCCTTGAGATCCGCCCTTTCACTTTCCCTCTAAGGTTCTCTTGGCTCAAAAACCTTCCATTTCGCCTACTGTCTATTGTGTGGAAACGAGCTTCAATGCGGAACCTTGCCATTCTCCCAACGCTCTACCGGAATCCAGTGCGGTTTTTAGGATGGAGGGGCTTTTACCAGGAGCATCAACTGGTTCACTAAATGAATCTGTAGGTAAGCTTCCTAGTTTTCCACATGCCTCCAGACATTATATAGTTACTTCTTCCTCCCTGCCTCCTAGTGTCCAACCCAAGAGTTCACAGGCTGATAGAGGGACACAATCATTTCGCTAGCCAGGCAGCTAGACAACGACGCAAACAAAATAGTTTGAAGGTTAGGAAAACCTCCTCATAGTGCGTAATCGAGAAGGATTTTTCTTTAGATAGGGTCATGATTCTGTCTGAGAAAGGCCTGATAGGCAAATTTTTTGATGTTAGATTGAACAAATCTCAAGTCGAGCACTGGGGTTTTCAGCATTGGAAACCCTTGGTCGGGTATTGCCCCAGGTTCAGTATGTTGTCCAACCACTAGTTGGTGTTCCATTTCCTTTCCGAAGAGGACCTCCTGCTCATTTTAGATTCTCCTTGTCTTTTCGACGGCAGCATTGTAATTCTTAAACGTTGGTACGCAGACTTCAACCCTTTTTCAGAAGTCTTCTCTTGAAGAAATTTGTGGATGCTTCTTCCAGAATTCCCCATTGAATACTCGATTGCGGACATTTTTTAATCCATTGCCAACTCCATCGGTAAGTTCATTTACTTTGACTCTACTTCCTTGAGGTGGAGTAACAAGCGTACAGCCTGGGTCCTGGTGGAATTCGACATGGATAAGGGTTTGTCTGCTTCTGTCGAAGTAGACTTTGGAGAACGGGTGTTGTCCCAACAACTTGACTATTAGAAAGAGTCCTTCCGATGCGATCTTTGTGGGTTGCCTGGACACTTAAAGGTTTCTTGTCTAACTGGATATAGGCCTGGGGAAGTTATGGATTCTATTTTAGACACTACGCACCAGGACTCACCAACATGTCATCCACCCACAGGTCCGAACACCTTTCTAGGTAAGATGCATTTTTTCTACCCTTCTTTCTTTTCCAAATTATCTATAAATGAGGAGGACTACCTGCGTGACAATGAGGAGTAGGTATAAGGAAATTTTTGCAACTTCTGGTATTTACTAATGTGGAAATTAAAATATCTGATCTATAGCACAAGACCCGCATCTGAGAGTAGGGATGATGACAAATCATTAATCCCCACCTCCCTGAACCTTCCACCCCCCTCTTTTGAGCTGACAGGGATGGATTTTGATCCTCCCAACCTTGAACCTTCTAGTGTGCCTCTAGGTCAGATCCTTCTGACTATGATTGAAGGATCTCTACTTCCTTTAAATAACCCCTTTGTTCCTTCCTTTCCTCCCCCGCCTGCTTCCTTCTCTTCACTTTACACCAAGATTGTTGAATCCCTCTCCCCGGTAGCCCTATCAGTCACTAGCACCTCTTCTTTGGACCTTCCTACTGTTTCTAGGACAAATGTCACCATCCGGAAGAAACCCAGACCCCGCTTACAAAAGAAACCTCCAGGAGTTTTCGAAGGACGTCTTTCCCCTCTTCTCCAGTCCCCACTCCCCTCCTCTAGCTCTGTTCATTTAACCATGAGTACTTCATCCGAGATCCCCTTGTCTTCGGCCCTTAGAGCAGGCTCGTCGATTACTAGGGTTAATCTATGATTATTTTCTCCCTTAATTTATGAGGGTTTGGAGGACCCTCAAAACTCGCCTCTCTCAAGATGTTACTCTTAAATACCTCTCATGATGTTGTTTTTTTGCAATAAAACCTTGTGGAGTCAAAAAAGGCTAAGAGACTTTTTATTAAATGCCTACCTTCCTGGAATTGTGTGGCATTGGAACCTAATGGAAGATCAGACGGCCTTCTTGTTGGCTGCAATCCTGATAAGGCTAATTTATATGCTTGTGGCACCTATGCAGGTATATTTTTGGAGGGAAGATTCAAACACTCAGCAGAAAGAGTCAAACTACTAAACTTCTACACTCCATACAAGGATAGAGAAAGTTTCTGGCAGCCTATTATAGACTCTATACTTCTAGCAGAACAGGGCCTCATTGTTGGAGGTGACCTCAATTTTACACTTTCTACCCAAGAAGTGTGGGGCAGTTCCACAAGAGTTGATCCACTGGATGATTTTTTTGTCAATATGCTACAGGATACTGGACTGGTGGATCTTTCCCCCTCACACTTGACCCCGACTTGGCGTAATGGTAGGGCAGGCTAGAATGGAATTTCCAAACGATTAGATCGTTTCCTTTTGGACGGGAACCTTATAACCAGTCGGAGTTTTTACAGATCCTGGACTATAAACTCAACAATATCGGACCATCATCTGATTTGTCTGCAGATTGTTTTTTCCTGTCAGAAGGATTGTGCACCTTTCAAATTCAATAGTTCTTGGTTATCAGACCTAGATTTTATTTCACTTGTAAAATCGACATGGTTTTCTATGGAGCATTGGACAAACAACTCCTCTTGTGTCCTGCTGTGTGAAAAATTAAAAGTACTAAAGCAGAAGGTGATTAAATGGCAGACAAAGAAAAAACAACAACTACATTCAGACCTATCTCTAATTGAAGCAAAAATGACTGAGATTTTTGAGAGCTGTCCGTCTCAAATTTTCAATCAAGAAGAGATAATCCTATTAAGAGCTCTAAAGACTAGAAAAGAAAAAAATTTAGCTATTGAAGAATCAACTTGGAGGCTTAGGAGCCGAGCTCTCTAGATGCAGAAAGGGGATAGGAACACCAATTTTTTTCATAAATATGCTACATAGAGGAGGATCCAAAACAGAATTTGGGACATTACAACTGATGATGGGGTGATTCTATCTAATGAATCGGAGATAAAGGAATCCACATATAATTTTTTTCAATCTCAATTTGGTACCCCTGAGGTGGAAGACATGAGAAATCAATTTCATATTTTAAAAGATGTTCCTAGAATGTTCTTTGATGCGGAGAGTGAAGAAATAGGGAAACCGATCTCCATTGAAGAACTAGATATTATCATTAACAAAATGCCAAAAGAGAAGAGCCCTGGCCCAGATAAGTGGACCCAAGAGCTCTTCCATACTTTCTTTGACATCATGGGGAAAGACATTCTACTGGTCGTTGAGGAATTCAGAATTGCAGGCTACATTATAGGTGCATTAAATGCTACCTTCTTTGAACTTATTCCAAAGGTGAGAAAACCTACCTCCTTTAATGAGTTCAGGCCCATAGCATTATGTTACTTTGCACATAAGGTGATCTCCAAGATAATTGCAAACCACATTAAGGATAAGTTGGCTTCATGTCTATCTCAAGAATAGTTCGGTTTCCTGAAGGACATGTTGATTTATGATGTTGTAGGCTTAGCCCGGGAGTGCTTCCACACAGCGAAAATGAAGAAATTAAGTTCTAGCATTCTTAAATTGGATCTAAAAAAGGCATATGATTATGTTAGTTGGCAATTTCTGAAATTATTTCTCACCCAGATAGGACTAAAATGGGAAGTTTCACAATGGATCATGGCTTGCGTTACAAATGTAAGTATGACATTACTTATAAATGGATCTCCTACCTCCTTTTTTAAAATCCATCGAGGGTTGAGGCATGGATTCCCTCTCTCCCCACTGTTGTTTCTTCTTGTAATTGAATGCCTAAGTAGACAGATAAAAAAGGCAGTAGCAAATGGTTCTTTCAAAGGACTAAAGGTAGTTGTCGATACCTACATATCACACTTGTTGTTCGTTGATGACGTCCTCATATTGGGGGATCAAAATTTTGAAGAATGGTATCTCTTACACACACTCTTAAGAATTTTTTGTAAAGCTTCTAGTATGATCCTCAATTGTCATAAGTCTTGCTTCCTAGCACAGAACATAGACTAGGAGCTAGTAAGTAAATTGAGGACAACTTTTAACATACAGTTGCTTGATTTCGAGGAAGGGATGAAGTACCTTGGATAATTCCTCAAGGAGAATAATCATAGGGTAACCAACTAGAACTGGATAAGTCAAAAAATTGAGAAGAGAATTGATAGTTGGGCGTTCCGATGGCTTTCCCTTGGAGGCAGACTTGTTTTATTTAAAGCAGTTCTGTAGAGAATTCTAGTGTATTGGCTTAGTTTGGTCAAAATTCCAACGACCACCTTGCACAAAATCAAGCAGTTGATTACAAACTTTATTTGGAGGGGTTCCAAAAAACATAATGGTTTCCACCTATCAAATTGGCAAAATATCGCGCTACCAAAGGAACTCGGAGGTTGGGGTTTACGAAACTTAAAATGGTTTTCACTTTCCCTAGCTGCAAAATCATGTTGGTGGGGTATTTTTGGCGATGGTTTATGGAGTACAGTGTTGCAAAAAAAATACCTCAAAGGTATTGATGTTTCTTCTTGGATTAAAAGAAATGAATTTAAATTCTTTGTTGATTCGATCATCTGGAGAAACCTTATGACCGCGATGCCTATCCTACTAAGGTGGATGGCCTGGATTGTGGGTTGTGGTAAACTCATTTCATTAGGCCTGGATGCCTTTGTTAAAGGTAATGATCAGTGTTTTCTATCACCTCCCCTTATTTCACATCTTTACAATATGAATATTTTTTCTCTTGCCCAAGTTGCTCTCATAAATAAATCAACTACCACAACAGCTTGGATAGATTCTATTCATCTCAAGCTTTCCAGTGAACTAGTTGTGGAATGGGACAATTTCATCCTCACTCTCCGAAAAAATGGCATTTCCTTAAATGCGTCCAGTGACGAACTCGTCTGGTCTTGGAACCAGGCTTCAGGAACTGTCTCTGTCAAATCAACTTACCGGTCCTTATTATATTCAAATTTAAAAGGAGAAAGTCGATGGTGGTTCAAAGCTATATGGCAAGTAAAAGTCCCGAGTAAGATTACATGTTTTATATGGTTATGTTTGATGGAAAGTATTCTTACAGGGATCAATTATCAGCGCAGAGGAGGCATCGGGCCTACTGCTTGTAGCTTATGCCTCAATGTTGAAGACTCGGCAGACCATCTCTTTATACATTGCAGCGTATCTAAATTTATTTTGAAAGAGACCCTTTCACATATGATGATCCACGATGATTGGGGAGATCAGGGATTGGAAGACAATCTCCTTAAATGGTTTATCAAATACCCAAGGTTGAGACATATTCCATTCCTTGTGATATGGGGCATCTGGAAGTATAGGAATAAGAAGTTATTTGATAACTGGGTTAGACAAGATTCAGCCATAGAAAAAAAAATATTTCTTTCTATCCAGGAAATTCAAGATGAGATAAAGCCTAAAAAGTTGGATTATATCCTAAGCCCTATCTATTTTGATGATTCACCAATAGGTTTCTTTGATGGTGTTGCCACAGGGAACATGTGTGGTATTGGATTATACCTAAAATTTAGTAGCATCCACACTTGCAAAGCTTATTTTGTTGGAGGAGAAGGATCCAATATGAAAGCTGAACTTCTAGGTTTATGGGGACTGTTACATCTTGCTTCATTGTTTTCATTGAGCAGTTTGATGGTTGTGGGTGATTTCGAATCAACTATTGATTGGATAAAAGATGTTTCAAGATTGAACTATTTATATCTCAGGCCATGGCAAGAGGGAATCAGAAAGCTACAAGATAATTTTGAAAAACTCAATTTCATACATGTTCATAGAATTTTCAACCATGTCGTCGATCATCTATCCAAACAAGCTTTGATCTGCCATCTAGGGTGTCTCTATTTCGAGGAGGTGGTTGAAGGAATCACGGTCCAAGCCGATAGAATCTCTTTGTTCTAGATTCATAATGTTCTTTTTTATTCATAATGTTCTTTTTTTGGTCATAAACACAGGACACGATAATGTTTTGATGGAATTAATGTATATAAGTGGACAAGAAGACAAATTCCCAGTTTCGGTTTAGTTTTTTATATGTATTGAAGACAGTTTTGAAGATATCTTGGATTTCTCAATAGTTTTTTTGAGAAATATAGAGGCAAAAGCACAATGTAAACAATATATGTATCTTTGATAGTTTCACTTGATTCTTAATAAAATAGCAATGAGACTGCTTTTTCTGCCTGAAAAATTTTTTTTATTCAATTAGATAAATGAATTATAAATAAAATCTATACTTACTACAATTGACGAGCGAGAACTTGAAGAACTTACAATTATATGGAATGAGCTAGAATATGAAGGATTGCCCATTTGATATTATAACCTTTTTTTTTCCTGTAATTGAGCCAAAACCATCATCAATCCGTGAAAAATTTCTTAAAAGAAAGTTTGGGAAGCATAAAACAATATAAAATGAAACATAATTTCGAATGGATTTTATAAGTTATCGATGCATTTAATTATTTTCTAATGCACCAATGCATCTATATATGAAAAACTCATCCGTGCGCTAAATTATGAGGGGCACCAAAGAGTGACCTATGTTTTTTGTACTTTGTCAATTAAATTGTTTGTTAGTGTGTTTTTACATAAAAAGTGCATCGGTGTGTTTTATACTGTATAGCACATCGTTACAAAAAAATAGTGCGAGCGTTTATCATTAATGCACCGAAATATACAACAAAAAATGAGCGGGAATTTCATTTTTCTAAATGTCTGTATTTATAAATGAAAACCCTGATCATTATTTCATTCTTTTGCCAAAATTTAGAAGGGAAATTTGTGCAAAAGAGATTTACTAGCAAAGACATTAGAGTGGGTAGATTTTTTTGAAGAACCTAATTTGTAAAAGATCATTGTAAGTCACGTACAAATCTGTACAGGAGAAATTCCAGGTATGTGATTTCATTCTATTGATCATCTCAATCTTTCCCCTATTTGATCCAAACAATTTTCAGTGCATTCTCAAAAAATTAAAAGGGTTTCATAGTTACATTTGGTATAGGAAGTCGTAGCTTTCTTGTTGTTTCTCTTGGTTTCCCTCTCTATATTTCACGAGTTCTTTTTTTAAGCAATAGATTTTAATAGTGTTTCTTTACTTGTATATGGGGCATATACGAGAAATTTGGTATCAATTGCAACGGGACCACTCATTGCATTGGATCCCATATCCTTTCACTATCATTTTTCTTTTAAAAAATGCTTTCGTAGTTAGCAGTGCACACTGTATAGGAATAACACATCGATGTGCATGTTTTTGTCAACAACATTGTTGAGTTTAAAATGTAAATAACATTGGTTTTTTTTTTTGTGAATAAAAAAGAGATAGATCCTATTAAAAACTTT
>CBVK0101695303.1:0-14383 GCA_900067695.1 Picea abies | reverse complement strand
ATTGCAGCACCATAGAACCTAACTCTCTAGTCTTTAGATTTTGATCCTCCTGAGATCTTGCCCTTACTTTTGACTCCATAATACCCTAAGGCACTGGTTTTTCTCTCCAACGTTGAGCTTATTCATCTTTTAAACTTTCAAACTTCGAAACCCCAACTAACCCTAGCGTACTAACCAGGGTTGACGTCATACTAGACGCAGCCAACCTTCTAACCCTGCAATAAGTGATGACGTCATGCCTAATTTGAGCTATTGTTGATAGGAAATACTATTGACTTGGTCATCCCGTGATAGACATTGATGTATTCGTAGTTTTCATTGGCTAAATAACAAAACGTTGACCTTCTTTGTCTATTATATTGCTTATCATACTAACCCTAATAAAAGCTGATGTCATCCTTAGGATATTGACGCGGCACTCTGTTATATATGAGCATTTGAAGATATTTAATGCATTGAGTTAATTCAAGGATTGATCATTTTCATTGGATGCTATATCATTCTGGTATTTATTGACAAGTAACTTTATATTGCCATTGTCATTATTGCAAACATTGACTTTGTCAATATTTACTACTATATATGTTCATATACATTGAAACATAGATAGTCATTGATCTATGAAGTACTAACCACTATTGCATGTATTAGTTTCATTGTTGCCTTGTCTCGCAAGCAGGTGTCTTCTCTGTGGTTATTCTTCAATTGACTATCTTCTTGGTGGTAATCTGTGAAAGGGAAACTAGCCTTAATCCTTTGAGTCTTTTCCTTTCAAAACCCCATATTGTCAGGGACGTCTCCCTTGGGCTTAGCCACCCTAAATAGAAAGGACCTCCCCATTGTGGTGACATTGGGTGGGGTAGGTGCCTGTTACACCAGTTTGACCCTTATCCTATAGCCATAAGACCTAAACTACAAACTGAGCGATAACAAGACCCTTCCAAGAGAATCTCTCACGTACCTTCCTGTAAGTCTTCAGGTATCCTGGATGCCCGGCTAATGCTGCGTCGTGTACTGCTCTCAAGATATTCTCTTTGAGAGTGGATTCTGGAACAAGATATGTCTTGCCTTTGTAATAGATGATGTCGTCTACTACCGTGTACTTGTCATCCTCGTCGCCCTCTTCATCAGAAAGCACTTCTATGTAGTGTGCTTTCCCCTTACCCATGCATCTGCGACTCGACTCCCAAGGGTCTTTGCAAGTGAAGCAAAGCTTCTTCTGCCTGAGCTACCTTCGAGTTTCTTCATCCAAACGATCCTTCCCTGTCCATTCCTTCTGAAATGGCTTCCTATCCTGAGGCTTAGGAGGATTGTAGGGTTTGGTTGGTCCTGCATTCTTCGGTACTGTATCTATCATGTTTAGCGTCGTCATAATAGCGTCCTGTAGTGTGGTTGGTTTGAAGGCCTTGACCCACTCACGCAAGGGCTCAACTAAACCCTCTGTGAATAGCATCACCAATCTATGCTCTGATATATCTGTCACCTGCACAGCTACCCTCTCGAACTCTGCAATAAAGGCCTCTAGGGTACCTGTCTGTCTCAACTGTGCCAACTCACGGAAGGAGATTTCTGGATCCTTCCGGTCAAATTTGTCCATCGGTCTCTGTGTGAACTAGTCCATGGTACCACCACTCATGAGCTTCACCGTCCAAGCGCAGTGTGGCAAATTTGATGGCTTCTACTTCTGTCATTGGATTGAGTTGGAGGTAGGTGTCCAACTTCTAAACCCATGATCTAGCTGTGTATCTGGATGAACCGTCAAAGGATAGGATGGATAGCTTCCCCACCTTTCGTCTTAGATCAGCATTCTATTGTTGTCCTGGAGCTCCTCTAGGCCCGTCCCTGGGTCTATTCCTGTACTTAATGTTGCAGTAGTCATGCAAGGACATGGCTACCTGAAATTCTTCTTCGAGTGCCTACTCCTGGAAGTATGTGGAAAAATCCTCACTCTGGTTCTGCTGTGTTGGTTGTTGCTCCTCAATGAAACAAGGTAGGAGAGGTCTAGGTGTCCTCCCACTCGTTGTTTGTTACACACTTTGCCTAGACACATGAGAATTGCTTCCTTCTGCCTGAGATCTGTTTTGTCCATTATCTAGGACCCCACTGTTGCTCCCTTCTGCATGAAATCTGGTCTGTCCATTGCCCCCATTGGTGTTAAGGCCCTGGTTGTTACCCAGTGGGATCAACAGCTGTGTGAGGGTGTCAATTAACTCTTTCTGCCCTCTGGAAAAAGTCTCCTTCATTTCGTATTTCCCTTTAGCCAAATCATTTAGGATGTGCAGCACATTGTCATCGTCTCTTTCATTTCTTTCTTCGTTATGGTCTCCCATGTTCCTTGTTTCTTCTTCTTCTGATATTTCAGCTGAGGGTTGTCCCCCACGCCATTGTCTTCTCGTCATCCACTTAGCCACAGGCTGGCAAGATCAGAGTCCTAATACCACTGTAAAATACCTAGGGTTTTCTAGGCTAAAAGAAAAGAATTTCAATCAACTGCAAACAAGTAATTTTAACAGTGCCAACAGTTCCTTCACCATAAACAGGGTGCACTATGAGTAACTAGCATATAATCAGAAACAACACTATCTTAGCAGTAGCATAAGTTTTCGGCAATAAACCATATCCAATACCAGTCTATCATTAAAACCAGCAGTAAAACCCCCTAAGGGATGTTGTCACATCACAGGAGTACAATAACCAACCAATCATTGTTGTTTAGCAGCAGTCCTTGCAACAAGAGTTCACTAGACTAACCCTAGCCTCTACAACAAAAATAACCGAATAGGAACAGGGATTCGATCCCTTTGTGTGGTCTTGCTGCCTCTTTCGTTGGCTGTAATAGACCTTCAACCTGCACTTCCTTGGTTGGTAACTGCCCAGATCACCCGTCTCAACCAAGATCTGATTCGTCCCCTCTCCAGATGACTGGGCTAGCAGATAGGGGCTCGGCCGTCCCCCAGACACATGTACAGGATCCGGCCCTTCCTCCACGAGCTGGAACAGGTCTGGAACAGATAGTTGCACCCTTCCCTAGCTGCGGCTTCCACCCAGCTTCATCCGCCAGCCTCCCACGGCCTTGGGACATACCCACTAGATCTGAAGAGTACCCAGTTTGAAAAGTGCATATTTTCCTGGGTTGCTTTCACAACCTTAATAAGGAGACCAAAGCTAGTGATTGTAAGTGGTGTTGATTGGAAAATTTATCAATGATTGTTGGACTAGAGGGTGGCTTGAGTATGGAATTGTAGCAACACTCAGAAGTAGAAGTTGCAGTTGGTTTGGTGTGAGAGGAAGGTTTCAAGAGAAAGAGGAGATCGTATATTGAGAGGAGAGCTAACGGTTTTCCTTCATGGGAGGGACAGAGGGAAGCTCTGTATTGCATCATATCCAAAGCTTCCTCTTGTGAAACACATGAGGGCACTTGGAATGTGATTCACTATTGTCAAGCCAACAGTAAAAACTTGGCGAAAGTGCCTTGAAATAAAAGAGTGTCTTTTACTGCCATTGACCATAAAATGTTTTCGATCTCCGTAAAGAGAGGCCTTTTATTTCAAAACCAAGAAGCCATCACTTCAGCTCGTGGAAAACCATCCAATGTTTTTCAAGTGGGATTACGAAGGAATATAAGGTTGGATGGATAAATTTCGAAGGTGGTAAAACTTATCACAACAGAGTTGTCAACTAGCACAAGTGGCACTCTTGCAAATGTGGGTAGACTCATCAACGTTACTAAGGAAAACCATGCCACATAAAATAACCTGCTAATGATATGTAAGGAGGTATACTTTTTGAAGTTTCACTCCAACTAGATGCCTCTAGATCTTGGGTAGTTAACATGTTTCCTTATGTTCGATGAAGACAAGCTCTTAGCCAATCAGAAGCAGTTTTAGGTCTTACTCTGGGACCAAAAGGTCTGGAGCCCCTTTGAAACCCAACGGCTCCCCTTTAGATGGGGACTATGGCCTACAGGGAGCCCCCTAAGCCACTACGTCCCTCCACCGGTGGGGCTAAAGGGGAGGGAACATGACAAATATGCTTTTGTTGCTAATATCAAAGGTAAGATACTCTCCTTGGGAATTCAGGAGCCCATAGTCGACTCAGAGATAGATTATTTAAACTGTTTCCATTTGGATTCTAAAAGATTGTGGTGGACTCATGAATATCCCTTGCATTCCAAATAAACAAGAATAATGGGGTGACAAAAGTATGAGAAAATATGGCAGAAAATTTTCTATGCACAAAACCACAAGAAAATATGCCAAGACATGATTTAAGACAATAATATGAAATCTGTATTTCGGTACATAATTTCAGATTTCAAAAATCAATTTTAGATTTCAATCCTTGGTTTAAAATTTTAATTTCATGAGTACCGATCGCCCCCTCCCCTGAAAAACAATGTTTTTCTAAGCGTTCCCTCAGTGCTTGGATTGAATGCATATTTTTTTTTGTATCGGTACCTTCTGGTGTGCCAAGTAATCAGAGGTATTAAACACCCTTCAGACTTTCACATGTACCTTATAATTATTGTGGATGTAAGATAATTTATATCCCTTCAGACAGACATTATCTGATACCACATTCAATGTTACTGTTTATACATCATATAAAATAGTAATTGAAATGATAGAAAAGTTATGTAAAAGTTTCAATTAGCAAACATTTACTCCTTTCATCCGGCTGGCATATACATAAAAGAATTTGAAAAATGAAGTAGAATATTGTAAATCTGAATAACCCCACAGGCAATTGAAAATTCCCCAGCAAAGATAGAAAGCACATGGAAAACATTAGTTCAAAATGAAGGCAACAATGAAAAATTCTGATCTTTAACACCACCTTTAGTTAAGTTCAGAAATTGCAAGAAATAGCCAACGACACATGCAATTGCAACTTTTAAGGAAGTGGCTATGGCCTTCAACTTGGCATCATAAGCTTCTCTCTTTGGAGTAAAGCACATTAGAGCTTATGTGAATCATCTCATCCACATCTGAGTCATTTCTGTTTTTTATTTCACCTCGTCCTTCCACCCCTTTTTCTTGATTTTCTTTTTCCTGTGGACTTTCTCACACCCTGTGTTGCAAAGCTCTTAAAGCTTAGATTCTTCTCTGATATCAGTTGTCTAATCTTTGCCCTGAGCTCATCCGCAATGCGCCTGTTGAATAATTTTCTAAGTCCTTTCATGATCATTTGGTAAGTACTAGGCTGTGGCAGCAATCCATCCTCTATCATATCAGCACAGTAACTGCAAGCTTCCTTGGCCTCACCATTTGAACACAATGCCTGTATCCAGATTGTGTATGCAAAGATATTGATATGGGAAGCACGTTTTTTCATACAATCCCAAAGATCAGCAGCCACTTCAAGTTTCCCTGCTCTCAAAAGCGTGTTCAATAGGGCTTTAAGGGTGCCATATTGGGGTGCAGGAAGAACACCTTTCTCAACCATTTCCTTAAAATATTTGCAAGCATCTGTTAGGTTACCTTGATTGTGAAGCCCATGTATAAATATAGTGTAAGTATCAAGATCGGGGCTGATGCCATTGCTGTTCATCTTATTCCAGATAGTTGAGGCCTCATTTAATTTCCCTAGTTTGCAAGATAGCCTAAGCAATGTATTATAAATGCTAAGGTCTGGATCGCAACCATTCTCTGACATTTCTTGGAAAAGGTCCAGAGCTTCTTTCAGTTCCTCCCGTCTTTCATGTTCTCTAAGAAGACAAGAATAAGTCATTTGATTGGGAACACAGCGTTGTTGGATCATATCATCCAAAAGCTGGTAACCTTGATCTAATTTCCTTAATTTGCAAAAACCATTGATCAAGGTCGTATATGACACCACATCTGGAAAGCATCCATTTCTTTTCATATCTTTAAAGAGCCTTGAGGCTTCTTCTAATCTTTCTGCTGCGCAAAGAGCATGGATCAAGTTTGTGTACGATGCCGTATTGGGTGGACATCCCCTATTCTTCATCTCATTCAACAAATCAAAAGCTTCATCTATTTTCCCTGCCTTGGTATACCCATTGAGAAGCGTGTTGTAAACCACCAAGTCTGGCTCAAACCCCAACTCCACCATTTCATCCAACATGAAATGGGCCTCCTCCAGCCTCCCTGTCGTACACAACCCGTTGAGTAGAATTGTATAATTCTTCAAATTGTGTGGGAACCTGATTTTCATGTCTCCAAACAAAGCTATAGCCTCTTGGACCTTATTATGTTTACACAGAGCATCCAGCAGAGCGCAAAATGTATGTGCATCGGGTTCACAGCCGAACTTAGGCATCTCATCCAAAACATCTATGGCTTTATGCACCATTCTTGCTGCTGCAAACCTCCTCATCATAATAATAAAGGTCTCAGGTGTGATCAGAGAAGGGTCATTCTTCCTCATCTCTTCCAGCATTTCCCAAACCGTTTCAAATTGGGTCATTCTGCCCATGATATTGATCATAATATTGTAGACCTCATTGGTATGAATGTATCCAGGCTGCTTCCCTGCCCATACAAAGAATCTGAAAGCTGGGTTTCCAGCGGCACCGCACCGGTTTAACACTTGCACTACAAGTTCAGGTGTCACACTCACCCCACAGTTATCTAAGGCCATTTCTACCATATTAATGTTATTATGGAATTTCATAATAACTTTATAGACCTTTTCTAAATCTGTCAATATTTCATCGGAACTAGACCTAAAATTACCTTTTTTTGTAGCCTTTTTGGAGCCCGGTGTCCTTGCTTTTGTATCAATCAGAGTATCCAGCCTTTGATGGATGTTTTCCTCCATTATCTGGTCTTCTCCTTCACCCTTGACAGCTCCGACATCTCTCTCTTTATCTTCTATTTTTGCTGTTTTTGTCTGGAACCTTTCGTTTTCAGCATCACTGTAACTAGTGAGGGAGAAACTAGCAGAGCTCTGCTTGCTGTTCTGGGACATACCCACTCGATTTGAAGAGTACCCAGTTTGAAAAGTGCATATTTTCCTGGGTTGCTTCCACAGCTCTGATAAGGAGAACAAAGCTGTTGATTGTAAGTGGTGTTGATTGGAAAATTTATCAATGATTGTTGGACTAGAGGGTGGCTTGAGTATGGAATTGTGGCAGCACTCAGAAGTAGAAGTTACAGTTGGTTTGGCATGAGAGGAAGGTTTCAAGAGAAAGAGGAGATCGTATATTGAGAGGAGAGCTAACGGTTTTGCTTCGTGGGAGGGACAGAGGGAAGCTCTGTATTGCATCATATCTGAAGCTTCCTCTTGTGAAACGCATGTGGGCACTTGGAATGTGATTCACTATTGTCAAGCCAACGGTAAAAACTTGGCGAAAGTGCCTTGAAATAGAAGAGTGTCTTTTGCTGCCATGGACCATAAAATGTCAAAATGTCTTCCACCTCGGTAAAGAGAGGCTTTTTATTTCATAACCGAGAAGCCATAACTTCGGCCCGTGGAAAACCACCCAATGTTTTCAACTCGGATTACGAAGTAATTTAAGGTTCGGCCCGTGGAAAACCATCCAATGTTTTCAACTCGGATTAAAGTAATTTAAGGTTTCATGGATAAATTTCAAAGGTTGTGAAACTTATCATAACAGAGTTGTCAATTAGCATAAGTGGCACTCTCGCAAATGTGGGTACACTCATCAATGTACTAAGGAAAATCATGTCACATAAAATAACATGCTAACGATATGTAAGGGGTATACCTTCGCTCCAACTAGATGTCTCTAGATCTTGGGTCGTTAAAGTGTTTCCTTATGTTCGATGAAAACAAGCTCTTAGTCAATGAGAAGCAGTTTTAGGTCTTACTTTGGGACCAAAAAGGCAATTTCAACCCCTATAGTATCCCCAAGATACTCAATGCCCCATGTGCTCCATCATCGTTGAGGCTAAATAGAGCTCATGGAGTCTCAGGTATCCACCTTAACTTAGCTCTATACATGAAGCTAGGATATTATACATGGTCATAGTTTTACCTCATAACCCCTCGATGGATCAAACTTTTCTACAATCATCATCATCAATAATGGTGTATTTATGAGATTTGAGATTTTTATTGTGTTATTAGTTAGAAGGTGGTATTTAATTTCATTGTATATAAACTAGCATAGATCAATCTTAACTTTGACTATATCCTGTGTCGAAAGGGATCAAGTCCCTTGAGGTGAAAACTTTTTTAGATTAAAAAATATTGATGAAAGGTTTTGACCTAGAGGGACTTGATCCCTCTTGGCGCATGATAGATCCGGAATTAAGATTGATCTACGTCGGTTCGTAATATTTGTGTATGTGCATGTGTGTGGACCACATGTCAACTCTATGATGAGCATGAAAACTCTATGTTGAGCATGAAAAGAATTACACACTTAACTCATACTGAGCAACACACCATTGAAATGTTTTAACCATAAGAAATTTTTTAATTTCAATTCGTTACATGGAGGGGGTCCATTGTCCCACAAACAAGGGGGTCTCATACACCAATTCGGTGTTTGGCTTGGCCGTGACCTTAAAAATAGATTATTATTATTATACAAAGTTGATTTCTATCAATCCATGATAGATCTGTAGTAAAGATGGATCTATGTTGGTTCTTAATATATATGTGTATGTGTGCACATTCGTGCCACATGTCAACTCCATGTTGAGCACAGAAGGAATTACACATCTCCCTCACACTGAGCAACACACTATTGAAATGGTTTAACCAAGATCCATTTTAACTCTGGAACTATCATGCGCCGAGAGGGATCAAGACCCTTGAGGTGAAAAAAAATTTAGATTAAAGAAACATAAGGATAGGTTTTCACCTAAAGGGACTCGATCCCTCTCGATGCATGATAGATCTAGAGTTAAGATGGATCTACATTGGTTCTTAATATGCATGTGTATGTGTGTGAGTGAGCCATGTGTCAACTCTGTGTTGAGCATGAAAAGAATTACACACTAACCTCGTACCAAGCAACACACCGTTGAAATGTTTTAACCATGAGAATTTTTTTAATTTCAATTGCTTTATATATATATATATATATATATATAATCACTTCTACGCCCTTCGAGGATACAAACGAGCGTTATTAAGGAACCCAAAGCATTGGATTTCGAGGAAGATATGATCCCATCGAACAGGATCTTTTTCTCTGATCACGACTTCATTGCTTGTCAGAGGATCAGAAGGGCTCGTGCCTCAGAGAATTTTGAACCCTCAATCATGAGAGGTTGTATGGAGGAGGGTCGGGCCCCCTCTATCCTTCACATGGCAAAGTCCTCCTCGATCCCAGTAGAAACTCCCTCTCATGGCCCTCCCAAGCTTCTTAATTGCCCGGGCTTGTCTGTAGCCTTAGTGTAGACTAGCCACTAGGTAGCTTTTATTTTAGCGCTTAATGAAACATCCCATCTGCCCCGTCCCGATATCTCTTTTCTTTCCATTAAATCTCTCGTCGCACTCTCCAACGCTTAGTTTTCTGGAGAATTTATGGTAGTAAGGAGGGTTTGTAGAGGGCAGAGGCTCCATGAAGGTCTAGGAAGTGTATTGGAGCCAATGTTGATAAAGTATTTATAGTGGTGGGAAAGGATGTTCGAGTGGATGATTTGTTAGGGATTATGAGAAAGATCTCGATAGGTCGATTCTATGGAAAGACGGTCTCTACAAATTCATTGAAATCTTGGTTGCATTCAAATTGCTCTTCAATGCTAGGTTACTCGCCAAGTTTCCATATCCTGGTTCGAGAGTGGCTTTGTTTCAAACTACGTTCTGAGGAAGATGTGGAGGTATTCCTAGAGCAGGAATGGAATTGGGGGCCCTCTGGGCTCGCGCTCCATAAATGGACCATTGATTTCGATCCAGCTCGGGGCCAGGTGGTCATCCAAAGAGTCTGAGCTATTCTCACCAACCCCCCCTTGGTCTTCTAGAACGAATCATCCTTGAAAGCTATATGCAACAAATTGGGAAGATTCTATGGTTTAGAGCAAGGCTAGGAGAAAAAGGAGGATAGGCGTTAAGCATGGATCCAGGTGGAAGTTGATCTGTGGGATGGTTTAATAGGTGAGCTCAACCTAATTTATGGTGAAATCTTATGGAATCAACATGTTTACTACTAGAGGTTTCCATTTCGATGTTATGGTTATCACGAAGTAGGTCATCTGCAAGCACAGTGCAACAAGGTGTTACCCAATGGTGAGTGGAAAAACAATATATGGGTTCGGAGATCCAAGCCAACGAGGGGACTAGGATGCAAAGCCAAGAGGTGAAAAATTTGGAAGTGAAAGAGGATCTACCATTGACATTGTGGGCACCCCCAGAAGACTCAAAAGTGACGTCTTTGGATGCAACAATGTCCTCTCCTGGTAAGCTTTCGCTCTATCTTAAATTCCCTTCTTTTTCTATTATGTCAATCTTGCAAAAAGTGGAATTAAAAGAAGGTTCTTCTCTCCTCTTCTTTGACTCCTCCCTGGTAACCTCCCCCCGAAGGATTAGTCCCCATGTTTCATCCCCCCGACCTTGGAACACATATGCCTTGTCGAATGTAATTCTGTGAAGTTCCGACGTAGTTGATAGATTGGATTCTGGTCATACCTCTATGTTTGAAGGTGGTGAACTTTCCTCTCTTAAAGTTTGTTCCCTAAGGTCGTGTGCTAGGCAAAAAAAGGATTCGTCTATGCAAGGTGGTTAGCTCTTGACCTTGTTCCTCCCAACCCTTTAAGAAGGAAATCTTATATTTCAAAGGCACAGCAGAAGGTGATTCAAGACATCAAAAAAGGAAAACAATCTACTATTTTAAGGGCCCTTCGAGTTGGGAAATCCCTCAAAAGGGTTCCCCCATGATTGTTCTTTCCTTCAAAGCCAGAGGAGTAGGGGGGCATATAAAATGCTAACCCTCAAATGGTTGATTTGGAGCCACAATCTAGATATTATATTAATACAGGAGACTATGATGGAAGATGATCATGCAAAAGTTGTCTTCGAATCTTGGCTTAAAGACTGGTCGTTTTTTAATGCAGAAGAGAAATCAGGTGGTCTTCTTACCAATTGGAAGCCGACCTTTAGATCACTCTTTGAGCCAACCCAAAACTCTATTATTTCGGTCCAACGGGAAGCCCTAAATCTCGATCTCAAATTCTTGGTGTTGAATATATATGGGCCTTACATCGATCGAATACCCTTCTAATAAGGTCTTTCGAATTATAAGGTATTGGAAGACCCTTTCAATATAGTGGGAGGAAATTTAAATCTCACCTTATCCCTAAGGGAGGTCTAGGGGGAAAATGCAAGACCAGACTGTCAAAGTGGTTATTTCACATAGTTTTTTGCAAAACATTCTTTGGTGGACGTCAAACCAGTGAAGTTGGTTCCAACATGGAGAAATTTTTGAGTGGACGATGCAACCATCTCAAAAAGGTTGGATCGCTTCCTAGTGTCAGAAGCTTTAATAGAAGGGCCTTTTAACATTAAGTCTTGGGTCACAATTGGTGGCATCTTTGATCACCTTCCTGTCATGTTCCAAATGGTTGCAATGGGGGAGAAGCCTCCAACCCATTTTAAATTTAATCACAATTGGCTTCTCGAGGAAGACTACATAAACTTGGTCCTGGAGTCGTTGGTCCATCTTATGCCCAATTCTCCTTCCTCCTACATGAGACGGATGGTAGATAATCTTGCATGTATTAATGCAGTTACAAAATAGGGGTCCACTTCCTTTAAGGCAAAAAATTAGTTAGACTTGAAGGAGGTAGAAATGAAGATTGAAAAGATGCACTCAATGGCTCTCTCTCAATACCTAAAATTTTAGAACTCCACTCGTTGGAAGGTAGCAAACACTCCATTTTAGAGAAGGAAAAAGTCGCTTAGCGTTTAAAGAGTCGTGCAATTTGGATAAAGGAAGGGGACAACAATTCAAAATTCTTCCACCATTATACAAATCAATGGAAAAACGTGAACATGATATGGGAAATAAAAATGAGGGATGGAGATCGAGTTCATTCGTTCACTGATGTGGAGGGAGAAGGTGTTGGACATTTTCAAAATATGTTCATGGAAAAAAGTGGTCATCCAATTCAGGGAATTATTGGAGTTCTTTCAAAATTTCCATCAATGTTCTCGAAGTAGATGAACCTGACACTAGAATAAATCATTTATGAACCAAAATTTTTAGCAACGCTATCATCTATGCAAAAGGGCAAGAGCCCTGGCCCTAATGGTTTCTCCGTGGAATTTTTTATTGGTTTCTACAGGCTATTAAAGGAAGACTTGTTAATGGAAATGAGAGAGTATAAAAATTCAGGGAAGATGCTTGGAGCCCTATACTCCACTTTCCTTACACTCATACCCAAAAAACAAGATGTTGAAATGTTCGATGACTATTGTCCAATATCGTGCTACAACATTTTCTACAAGTTAATGGCTAAGGCAATTGCTCCAAAGCTCAAACCTATTTTGAGTGAAGTGATAACTGGAGAGCAATTTGGATTCTTGTGACGAAGACAAATCCATGACATTGTTTCAATATCCCAAGAAGCTATGCACTTCGTTAAGCTGTCAAAATAGCCCTCAACGGTCTTAATGTTGGACCTCTCAAAAGCCTACGAACGAGTAAATTTGACTTTCTTAAAGTTAGTTTTAATAAAAATGGGAATGCATATATCGATGGTAAATTGGATTATGGGATGTGTAGAATCCACTTCTTTTGTGGTGTTGATAAATGGTTCCCCTTCAATATTTTTTCGGTCCTCTAGGGGCCTCAGGAAAGGGTGTCGCTTATCACCCTTCATATTCATCATTGTAGCAGATGCCTTGGGAAGGTTGTTTCAAGAGGTCGAATCAAATGGTGAGTTCATGGGCGTCAAGGTTATCGATCAAATGTCGATAACCCACTTGCTCTTCATCGACGACGTGCTTTGCCTATTATGATGTGCAGTGTGAGATTTCTCTACGTTAAAAAGTATCATGGAATTATTCTGCAAAGCATCAGGCATGGAAATCAATTAGGAGAAATCTTGTCTCTTACCTTGTAACTTATAAGAATCCTCTCTTTTCAAGTTAACAAGTCTGCTCCCCTTCATGTGCAAGGATTTGGATTCAGGTTTTAAATACATGGGCTTCTTCTTAAAACCAAATGAGTATAGGCACACAGAGTGGATTTGGATGTACAATAAAGTTGAAGCTTGAATATCGCAATGGGTTAACAAGTTCCTCTCGAGAGGGAGTCACCTAACTACAATTAAATCTATTTTTGAAAGAATTCATCTGTACTAGATGTCCATCGCAATGGTCCCTAAAGGCATCCTTACCAAAAATAGGAAGTTGTGATTTCACTTCTTATGGTTGGGTTTGAGGCCCTTAGGACATATCCCTCTTGTAAAATGGAGTCGTGTGGTGTTTCCAAAAAATCTCGGTGGGTGGGGGCTAAAAAAAATTTATTTGTTCGCTCTCTCTCTAGTAGCAAGAAGTTTATGAGGCTTACACACAACTCGACTTTATGGAGAAAGGTATTAAAGTCTAAATACATTGAGGACATGTCTACAAAATTCTGGTATAGACAGCCCAAAAGGTCTTCAAATGGATCCAATGTGTGGAAAGCTCTGGTTGTCACTTTTCCAATGGTGGGAACATGGACAAAATGGAAGATTGGAAACTGAAGAAAAGTAAAGATAGGTCAGGATCCTTGGATGGTTGTTGATGAGGAATTTCGACTCCTTGAAGACCTAATTTTCTCCTTCTGTGAGGTGGACATATAAACTCTCGAGGATGCAAAAGCTCAGTCCCCCTAAGACAAAGGAAGACAAGGATGGAATATTAAGAAGGAGATTGGGCTAGTGGACTCCCTAGTAGGGGAATGACACACTTTTTGGGGTAAAATGGTCCAATCCTTTATCATCTTAATGGAGGATGAGGATGATGTCCTCTGCTGGTCTAAAACCTCACCAATAGGGAATTAACTGCAAAACTAGGTTATTTAGTTGTTGTGAAAGTTAGTTTCTCAAGCAAGAAACGTTGGTGGTGGCACATTCTATGGAAACTCCATGCTCCCCTGAAAAGAAAAATAACCATGTAGCTCGCTCTTACAAATAAGATCTTAAAATGGGAGGAGGGTTTGAAACGGGGATGGATCGGCCCCATTCGATGCCCAGTGTGTAAAAGATATGAAGAATCTAGCACTCATATTTTATTGTTTGTCCTTACGCAGTGCAGGTGTTCAAGATCGTCTCATCAGAATTCAAGCAAAAGGCTTACTAAGAGTGCAAGGACCTAAACACTTGCTTGAGGACGTGGTTGGAGGACAGGTTGGTGAATCAGGTGGAAGGCATGCCATGTATCCTAGTAAACATTATTTGGTGGGCATGAAATAACATCATTTTTAGAGACTTTGACAATCTCCCCCCCCCCCCCCCCCCCC
>CBVK0101695295.1:0-11716 GCA_900067695.1 Picea abies | reverse complement strand
CTTGGATTATGTGGTTAAAAAGGATTAAATTGCTCTATTACTGATTCACCACCCCTCTCAGTAATCCAACAACCCTTCATCATCAACACAGGTCCATGTATACCACCATTCACTTATCATTCCATAGAGACCCATTATGATATTTAAACTGACCGAGTCACCAGACAATGCACAACTTAAAATAAAAGACCAATTCTTTTGCTTGCAATACTAAACAAATACAGTCATCACAGAGAGATATAACACACATCTAGACCGTCAAAATTCTCAATAACACACAAAATCCAAGCATCACTGAGCCATTATTTGTTTATACAATAGAGAAGACTTGATGGATGGAGAGAAAAATAATCATACTTGTAGAAAAACGCTTAAAAGGGTGAGTTGGCCGAACCTTCTTCCTTCCAAGAGATTGAAATGAGGAGCTTCAAAACCAACAGATCGAAAAATGCAACAAATGAACAATTCTAGGGTGACGAACGATAGGGGGAGTATGGAGTGATGTGTAGTAAATGCACGTCACTTTCATCTCCTGGCCTATTCAATTTGAAGTATGAGACAACCAAACATTCACCAATTAATTAAACCATGTATTCAATGCCAAACCATTAAATCTAGATATCCCTTGCAAGTACACCACCCAATATCATTTACAATTTAACCCTTGCCATCATCATACATATTGCAATTCTATATGCGCCCAATTCAAATCTAATGAAATTTTCATAGCCCACTAACCAACCATAACACAATAGTTAGGACTAACACTAACATCCTTTTATTTTTCTATTCGAATTTGCATATAACCCTTTATCATAGGTCAAA
Organism: Picea abies; assembly: GCA_900067695.1. Lineage (NCBI taxonomy): Eukaryota > Viridiplantae > Streptophyta > Pinopsida > Pinales > Pinaceae > Picea > Picea abies. The sequence continues at coordinate 10,891 of CBVK0101695295.1, read as the reverse complement.
CATAGCTTCTTTCCCTTTAGGATTTTTTCATAGGTTTTTCTTTCTTTGTTTTGATTATGATATCACTAAAAATATCTCTTTCATATATGTGTCTAGGTAATCAATCACAATGATTAGTGACATAGTTAAATCATATCAATTGTAAATAAATGTTCCTCATAACCATAAAAAAAGTTTTGGATTGCAAAAAGAATTCCACAAAATTGCTTCATCCACCTGTTACCATGTCAAAAAGAAACCAAGACTGCATTGTCAACCATGTAGGACTGTGTAGGAATCATCAAAACAACATAAAAAAATGTGTGATATTTCTATCCTTGTGCCTCTAGTCTACAAGGGGGTTCCACCTACTAGTATTATATTATTAGCATAGTTAAATAATAGGGCCTTAGCAATATTTTGCGGGAGTAATTCATTGTTATGATTTTAATCGTCAACAAACTAACGACTCCACAGGGACATCTATTTCCAACAGATTAAGAACTTAGAATGTTTGGTTTCGCAGACTAAGTAATATCACATCAAGAAGATAAAAATCAGAATGACTAAGCAACATGGGGAAGTGAGCGGATTTAATGGAAAAATGACTGTGAATTTGGGAATAACTCATGAAAAGTGTGAAGTATGAGGGGGTTTATCCCTATAAGAATAATCATTCAACTAAAATTTTCTCTTGAATTCAAGGAGAAATGTTTTCTGAACTTGCTCTTTTGAATCTTAAAATGGATGAAGAAACAGAAAGCAGAAGCGAGATATAACCAATTATCTCATAAAACAACAATGAAATTAGATAACAAATTCAATGATGCCTTCAGGGGGAACATCATAACAACCATGCAATCTTTATTGTTATTGATTAACAATACTTTGCAGAAGTGTCGTCGTGGAAAAACTAATCCAACATTTTATTTTTGACAAAAATTGAAATCAAAAGAACAAAAAACAAGAAATGTCATAACAAAAATGAAACAAAAAAATTTAAATAAGCAGAAATGAAATGACATAAAATGAAAATAGAATAAATGGAAAACTACTAATATGAAAGTAGAAATGAAAAACTACTAAAATACAGAAACAATCCAAACATCGTTAAACTCATCAAGTTGGTTCCAAGTAATGTTTTAAGTGGGAACCGTTAGTGCTGTAGGGAAACAATCGCTCTTGTAAGTCCTTTAAAATATAAGAATTTGCACCCAGGACAAAAGCGATCTTAAAGGACCCAACCATAAATTTTGAAACTTTGAATGTCTTCCTCTATCAACGCGAGATGAATCCCACAACAGTACCTTCTCATTGAATTTAAATTTGATAGCCTTGATACTCTTGTTGAAATATTTCTTAAAATTTTGCTGTCTTATTTTTATATTACCCAAGGAAAACGTTCTTTGCTCCTCTAAAGCGAGGAGTGCATTCATTCTTTGAGAAACATTAGAAGAATTTAATTTTTCAACCTGTAGCATTAACCTTAAGGAGGAAAGTTATAGCTCACTAGGAAGAATGGCTTCTTGACCATAAACAAGATGGAAAGGAGTGCAACTAGTGCTCACCTTGGTGGTAGTTCGATCTTCCCAAAGGGCATAAGTGAGGAGAGTGTGCCATTGATGAGGCTTATCTTCAGTGAGCCTTTTGATAATTCTCACTAGATTCTTATTGGTAGACTCGACCTGCCCATTTCCTTGGGGGTAATAAGCTGATGAGGTAAAATTTTTAACCCCCAAATTAGCTAAAACTTGGGTCATATTAGCAGAGATAAAAGCGGGACCATTGTCTGTAATAATTTCCAAAGGGAGACCAAATCTGGAAAAAATATTATTTTCAAGGAAAGAAACCACCTCCTCATTCGTCAAATGTTTAAGTAGGACAACTTCAACCCATTTTGTAAGATAGTCTATGGCTATCAAGATAAATACTTGTCCTGTTGAATATGGAGGATTAATAGGACCAATAAATTCCAACCCCCATTTTGAAAAAGGAAAGTCCAGGAGGACAGGTTGTAACGACATGGCTGAAAGGCGTTCTTTTCCAACAAATTTTTGGCACTTGTTACAAGATTTGGAAAAAACATAAGAATCATGAAAGATTGAAGGCCAATAGTATCCTTTTCTGATAATCTTAAAAGTAGTGGTTTTATCAAAAAAATGACCTCTTACGTGAATAACAAAATTCGATGAACCATGATTTTCTTGCAATAGTTTCTGTGCTTCCTCATTGTTTACACAACGAAGAAACATATCGTCGAAAAATCTTCTAAACAAGAAGTCTCCTATAATGACATATCTGGCAAATTCAAGATGAAGCCTTCTTATTTGATGAGTGTCTAAGTTACCTAGACATATTTGATTTTGTAAATAGTAAACCAAATTTTTATACCAAGGATGTTCAGACACGGGAAGGATTTGTTTATCAATGTAGAACAATGCTAATAGAGAACTATCCTGTTCATCAATTTCTTCACTAGTTTTAGCATGCTGAGTTAAGTGAAGGGATAAGTCACATCCCTTGATGGTGTTAGAAGTCATGATAGTTAAATCATGCTCCTGGATCTGATGGTGTTAGAAGTCATGATAGTTAAATCATGCTCCTGGATCTTGGAAATCCAATGTGCAATCTTCCTTGAAAGATAATTCTGTGAGAGCAAAAACTTGACAGTGGGTAAAGGGACTTTTACCAACGTGTGCTTACCTAAGATGAAGTGGAAATTTTTTTCAACATATTTAACAAGAGTGAAAACATGTTTTTAAATAAAAGAATATTTAAACTCATCATCAGACAAGATTTGACTCATGTAAGCCATTGGTGTTTCGTTACCTTGGTCATCACTTTGCATGAGGATAGCATAAATTGCTTCCTCTGTGGCATTAATATATATCATAAATTCCTTCTCAAAATTTGGCTTTGCTAGAACTGGTGCAGAACTGATTGCTTTCTTGATCCCTACAAAATCATTTTTGACATCATTTGTCCAAGAAAATGAATGATCTTGCTTAATAAGATTATGAATTGACTTGACCATTACAACAAAATTAGGAACAAACCTACAGACAAAGTTAATAACCCCAATAAAATCTCGAACCTCCTTGGAAGTGGGAGCAGGAAGATTTAGGATAACAACAATCCTTTCAGGATCAATGCTTATTCCTGAATCAGAGACAATGTGTCCAAGGAGCTTTCCCTTGGTAATGCCAAAAATAGACTTAGAAGGATTTAGAGAAATGGAAAATTTCCTGCATCGCATGAGAACTCTTTTAAGATGACCAAAATGATCTGATCACTTTTTAGAGTACACAGTTAAGTCATCAAGATAGATCTGAAGAATCTTGTTGATCAAATAGTCAAAATATATTTCCATAGCTCTTTGAAAAGTGGCACCTACATTAGATAACACAAAAGGCATAAGTTCATAAGAAAAAGTGCCCCAATGGGAAATAAAAGTGGCTTTATATTTATCTATCCTTTTTACCTTGATTTGATTGTACCCAGAAAAAACCGTCAAGTAAGGACATCATTTGTGACCCTGCAACCTACTACAAAATCATTTCCATATTAGAGAGAGGAAAGTGATGTTTTATACTAGCCCAATTCAAAGTGCGAAAATCTATGCATCTAATTTGACCATTTGTTTTCCGAACGAGAACCAAATTTGAAACCCATTCAAAATACTTAACTGGAAAAATGATCCCAACCTTCAATAGTTTTTCCAACTCCTTTCGAATAGTTGCTTCCAGTGCAGGGTTAATGAGTCTTGTTGGACCTCGACCAAGTTTTGAGAGAACATTGGTCGTGTTTGACCATTTTTGGGACTTCGGCAGGCTGATCGAAGATGGAGCACCCTGGTGGAGCTGAGATCATAGGATCTCACTCGTTTTGTGGGATTTTTGGGTTATTAGGGTTTATGTAACAGGTATGGGATGTCGGCCCATGGGTTTACCCATATTTAGGCCTCATTGTAAATGTATAAATAGATAGCTAAGCAATATAAGAATGACTTAGTTTCTTGTGATCGACTTAGTACAAGAGGTGTAAGTGCTAGCTATGTGCAGAGACTTGTAATTGGCTCAGTGCAAGAGAATGTAAGTTTCTTTGTGCACAGATGTTGTATGTAAGGCTTTTTGCTATTGAGGAGTTGGATCTGTGACTTGACCTGGTTTTGAGGAAGGTGGATCTAGTGCACTGTGTGCAGATCAACTGTCCAGTGCGAAGTTGAGCTTTGTTTCTTTGTGCATAGGAGTAGACGAATGAGCAGAAGAATGTAGAAAGTTTGAAGACTAATAAAGAAGGATACGAGTTGGTGGACATAGCCCCACACTGGGGTGAACCACATATATCCTATGTTGATGTGATTTGTGCAATGTTTTTCATATTGTTTATGTATTTATATTCTTAGTGCACAGATCTTGATATGTGCTAGATATATCTATGGATGCTTAGTGCTTATGTATGATGAATTCTAAATCTGAGATGATGTTATGTGCTAAATGATTGGATGTGCTGAATCTTGATTATTACTGCAATGTTTTGTAATAAGGGTTTAACCTGCAATGTGAATAAGGTTTAAGAACTAATGCATGTTATTGGCTAAGTGCTCTGTCAAGTATTGTAATCACAGATTTGTGTCCCAGCCTGATTTTAGACATTTGAGTCCTGCAACCCCCCTTGCCTCTACCTTAGGTGAGACTTCATCTGCTTCACAAGTGTTGCCAAAAGGGCTGGCATTTAGGGTCTTTTTGGTGTGTTGTTGAAGCATTGAACCCTGGGTTTGTCCCTGTGCCAACAAATGGTTCTGTTGTGGGGACCTGAAACTGTGATTGGTGGGAACTGAAGAAAAGAGAAATCTCTGTGCGTAGATCTATTGCTGTAGTGCACAATATTCTACTTGAGTTGAGAAGCTCTGTTCTAAGAAAGAAACCCGATATAAAGAAAAGAGGTAATATCTTAAATCTTTATGCTCTGGTAAAGGTAATATAAGTGGAAAGGTTTTCTTCGAAAGTATGAATCTAGGTATGTTTGATATATTTTGTCCTTGTCTGAAAACTAGGGCACAATTAGAAGAAAGAATGGATATGAATAAATTTGATAGAGATAGTGAACGATATGTTATTCCTATGCATAGAAATAATTTTTGGACTAACAAGTGGATGCAAGAACCTAGAAAGAATTTTTGCATATTGCAGGTCTATCACTGTGATCCCAATGCGCAGTATAGGAAAGGTTGGGGATCATTTAAAAGAGAGAGAGGATTGACACTGTGTTATAATTGCATAAGACCGAGGCATCTTACTAAGGAATGCCCTGGTATATGTCCTATTTGTCTTTGTTGTAAAGATATTGGTCATGAGGTTGAGGATTGCCCTGGAATGATTGTCAAAGTTGAAAAGATGAACATGAGACAAGAAAACTATGAAGAAAGTCAAGGGACTAAGGATATGTTAGAAAACCAGAGAGAATCCGAGACTTTGTTATTATAGATGAAAGAAACATTGAATGATCATAGAGACATCAGTTTACCAAAGATCTTGAAAAAGAAGCAGTGCATAGATACAAGAATAAGAGACTTCGACATAGACTGTATATTGGATGAAGAAACACATGTGAACATTATGCTAGAAGGCATGTGGGAAATCTTGGGAAAGCCTGCTATGATTCCTTCATTGGGAAGGATAGGATTGTTTAAAGGAAAGACGATAACCCTATGTGGAAGAGTTACTCATGTACCTATGATTTCTCATGGAACATCGACTGAAGAAGAATTTGAAGTCATTAAGTTTGTTGAGAACAACGCCCCTTTTGTACTTTTGCTAGGAAAGACCTAGATTGAGAAAAATCAAATCTGAAGGAAAGTAGAGGAAGAAGCTACAAAAAAGAAAAAACAAGAATTAAGGGACTTCATGGCTAGAAAAATAAAGTGACTAATAGAAGAACAAGAGAATAAGTCGAAGCAAAGAAACAAGAATAGGAGACTTCAACATAGACTGTGTCTTGGATGAGGAAACACATGTGATAATTATGCCAGAACGCACTTGGGAGATTTTGGGAAAGTTTGATATGGTTCCTTCAATGTGAAGGATAGGATTGTTTAAAGGAAAGATGATAACCCTATGTGGAAGAATTACTAATATGCCTATGATTTCTCATGAAACATCGACCGAAGAAGAATTTGAAGTCATTAGGTTTGTTGACAACAATGACCCCTTTTCACTTTTGTTAAAAAAGACTTGGATTGAAAAAGATAAGATTAGAAGGAAAGCAGAGGAAGAGGCTACATAACAGAAAAAACAAGAATTAAGGGACTTCATGGCTAGAAAAATAGTGCAACTAATACAAGAAAAAGAGGATAAGTCGAAGAAACAGAAGGCAAGAGAAGTAGCTATCGAAGTTGAAAGAACACAAGAAGGATTAAAGAACCTATCCATGAAGGAAAGAAGTGCATCCACCCCGAAAATAGTAGGAGAAGAGGTAATACCTTTGCACCCTTTGGAAGAACATCAATAGTTCCAAGTTACTACGCTAAGAGAAGATAAGAATAAGAATGGAAAGAGGAACCCAGAGACTTAGATCACAGGCAAGAAGGCAAGAAAGCTTAGTAAGAATAAAGTAAAGCTAGAAAAACTATGGGAAGTTTCAGAGAAGACTTCGCAGAAGGCAGGCTTGCAGAACTTGAACCTTGCTAGAATGGCAGAACAACACAGAATGGGACTTTTCCACGACAAAGCTACATGACCGTTGGAGGCATCCCAACCATTAGAATGATTCTCCATAATGGATAGAAACGTATTTATTAACGAACAGATCACCATTGGACTGTTGAGACCATGCCATAACGGATGGAATCATATTGATTGAGGCATTCTTCCCCATTGAAGGAATATGTTACGATGTTGCTTATTTAATCCGTTGACCACTGCATCGGGACCACTTTTTGAAAACTAAGATATCTATGCTAAAAGAGAACTGATTTCCTATCGCGCTATGCTTTCTAGACCTCGCCATTCATTTGATTACCTTGCTTGTCCATTCTCCTACCCGATTTATTTTATTACAAGTGTGAATGTCGGACAAACGTAGCACAGTAGAGAAGTCGATGGAGGAAACTCTTGTGGATCTCATAAATGAGAAAGTCATGTCTGTAGGAATACAAGCATCATCGACTGGCAGATTGCAAGCATCCCCATCGACTAGACGACATTCTGGCCATGCTACTAAGAAACGAAGAAAACATCGCTATGATATGGCTAACACGAAGCATATCCCATCGGTATTTTAGGACTACATCCCACCTTTGACTGGAGAAGTTAACCGCAATAGTGTCCCACGTGATTTCGAATACACGTGGATCACTACGTACCTTTCGAAGGGGATATGCACAGTTGGACCTCAGTTGGGACCAATCCCAATTCTCAAGATCAATGACTTCAACCTGAGAGACCGAAAGAACTATGCGATGCCTGTGCCACATAGGTACCTGATGAAGATGACTGGGAAGAAGCCCAAGATAGTCTCTCAACCATGGATTAAGGAGCTCACGTGCTCCTCGATCTTGAATGTGATGAAGATCCCCCACTTCGTCCGACATCAAAAGGTTAATGCTTGCATTAAAATCCTCTTGTCGTGCTACCATGGATGCTATCTATGGCTTGAAAATCATTTCACTGTGGATTTGAAACTGATTCATCTCATTACAAGACTGAGCATGCAGGGACCCAACCCTCACCAGTTCTACCTAGGGAAGGCTGCAAATCGCACCCTAGCCCAACGTATAAAAGAAGACTATGGTGATGTAGAGAAGGGAAAGTGAGGCTACAAGGTAGCCTCCATCCAGGAAGGGAAAGTGAGGCTACAAGGTAGCCTCCATCCAGGATGGCGCAATGCGCCTAACTTGCCAGCTTATAGTGGGAAAGCTCATCAGAAAGAATAGGTCGACACAAGTCACAGGGTTTGTAGTCAACATCGCAGGGAAGTGTGTTGAAGGAATTTAGATGAATTGGGCGAGTTACCCCATCAACGAGTTGGAGAAGGACTTCCGTGAAGCACAGGACCAAGACTACAAGTTTTATTTCATTTGGTTAATAATTTTAATTGCATTTGTTGCTTGGAAGATGATGGAGGTAGTGATATTTCTCAAAGTCGAGCCATCAGAGCCATTGGCCGCAAGGTTCTCCACCTTGTGGTACACGAGTGATATGGTGAAGCAGTGGCAATCGAATGCAGTGTTCCATGCTTACTACATACAACTGACGCACATCATTGAATCATTCCCCTGAATGACCCCGAATACCTTGCATCAATATAGATCATTTGTGAAGTTCCGCGGAGACCGACACTTCATCTACATCACTACGCATAGGGATGAAATTAAAGAGGATATGTAGTCTTACTATAAATTGATCGAGGAAGACATGGAAGAGATCACTAAGGAATGACTAGCATAATTCCTTGTATCAATCGAAGATGCATAACTCTCCATTCCTGACATCATCGTAAGTCCTTTGGTCACCTGGAATGAGTATGATGGATAGAGAAGCAAAAAGAAAAAGAATAAAAAGGAGAAGGAGGAAGTACATAACATATAAAGTGATGAGAAGGAAAATGCATCAGAGGAACCTATGCTTGACTCACCTATAGGAGGAGGAGGAGACGAAGTGAACCAAGAGGAAGGAGGGGAAGAAAGAAACAAGCAAGACAAAGGAAAAGTGACACCACCAAGGGATCCTCTTACATAGGCCGATACATTGAAGAAAAGGAAGGTTTCTCCACAGAAACCCTCATCCAAAAAGAAGACCCAAGCCAATAAGCCTCAGTCGCAGAATGTGCTCACAGTGGACAATGCAGACCTCATCATCGCAACCGTAGAAGATGCCTCAGAAGATATGCTGTAGAGACATGAAGCGAAGCAAGAAACACTATATGAAAGAATAGATAAGGATATCAAAGACATACAAAAATCCATCTACTCGAGCCACGCAGTGTCTACTCCATCATTGTCATCAAAAATTGTAGAATTGGGGGATGAGACCACCTAATTATGAAGGCTAGTAGATGCAACCGAGGCTCGACTTCGTCAAGTCCAGGAAGAAAAGGAACATGCCATAGAGTTCTTGAAGCAAGAAAAGTAGGATGCCTTAGAGAAAATTCGAGTTGCGTAGCAAGAGAAAGATGAAATTAGAGTGAAGTTCGAAGAGGACAAAGAGAAGATGTAGCAAGAAAAAGACCAACTTCTTGTAGAGCAGACTGTGGTTAAAGAGGCAGTAACTAGTTCACTTCGCTCTATGTTGGGCTTGGCATAGGAGGAAGAAGAGTCAACCGAGATACAAGTGGGGAAGCTCACTAAGGCCATTCAATAGCTTCAATCAAGAGTAATGGAGATAGAAATCCAAGCAGTGCCGAGCACTCTGCAAGAAGTGCATGATTAGATGGAAGAAGCTTCCAGGAACGCAATAGAAATAATTAGGGAACTCATCTCAGAGTGTAAGAAATTAAGTGATCGAAGTGTGCATACCTTTGAGCACTTTGCAGAAGATTTAGAGCTCAGGGAACTGGAGGCACACCTCTAAAAGATGAAGCAATAGGCATCCACCGTACAAGAACAGATGAAGATGCTTATTGTCGTTGAGAAAATGAAGAGGTCATAGGAGAAACACGCAGTCTAGCAGAAGGTTACTACTATCTAGAGTAAGGTTATGGAAGTGACACAAAGACTCCAGCTGGTGCAGGATGAAGCCTGCATGATTTTTGAAGAAGTTGAAGGATGAGGTTCACAGCTAGACCAACTGGTTGCGACAGTGGAACAACGCTTGTAAGGGTCCATCACTGAGCAAGTCATTCAAGAGTTCACTGAGCAGGAGGATATGGAAAAGTAGCAAGTTGAGGAATCTCGAGCTAAGCTCAAGGCATTGAAGTAGCCCTGCCCAGATCTAAGTGACTCGAGACTAGTCACAGGTGAGTGTTGGGGGCCTGTTGGCCCTCGACTAAGTTTTGAGAGAACATTGGTTGTGTTTGACCATTTTTAGGACTTCGACAGGCTGGTTGAAGATGGAGCTCCCTGGACGAGCTGATATCGCGGGATATTAATCATTTTGCAGGATTTTTAGGTTATTAGGGTTTATGTAATGGGTATGGGATGTCAGCCCATGGGTTTACCCATGTTTAGGACTCATTGTAAATGTATAAATAGATAGCTAATAGATGTAAGAATGACTTAGTTGCTTGTGATTGGCTTAGTAAAAGAGGTGTAAGTGTTATCTATGTGCAAAGACTTGTAATTGGTTTAGTGAAAGAGAATGTAATTTTATTTGTACACAGACGTTGTATGTAAGGCTTTGTGCTATTGAGGAGTTGGCTCTATTTCTTGACCTAGTTTTGAGGAAGGTGGATCTAGTGCACTCTGTGCAGATCACCTGTCCAGTGCGAAGCTGAGCTCTATGGCTTTGTGCACAAGAGAAAACAAATGAGAATAAGAATGTATAAATCTTGAAGACTAATAAAGAAGAAGGAGAGTTGGTGTCTGTAGCCCCACACTAGGGTGAACCACGTATATCCTGTGTTGATGTGCTTTGTGAAATGTTGTTCATATTGTTTATGTATTTATTTTCTTAGTGCACAGATCTTGATGTATGATAGATAGATCTATGGATGCCTAGTGCTCATGTATGATGAATGCTAGATCTGAGCTGATGCTATGTGCTAAATGATTGGATGTGATGAATCTTGATTATTACTGCACTGATCTGTAATAAGGGTTTAACCTGTGATGTGAATAAGGTTTAAGAACTAATGCATGTTATTGACTAAGTGTTCTATCAAGTATTGTAATCACATATCTGTGTCTGAGCCTGATTGTGTACATATGAGTCCTGCAACCCCCTTGCCTCTACCTCGGGTGAGACTTCATCTGCTT
>CBVK0101695287.1:0-14776 GCA_900067695.1 Picea abies | reverse complement strand
GCAGTCGTGTTTCAGCATCTGTGACTCAGCCAACATCTGTGTTCGCACTTGTGTTGCAGCATCTGTGTTCGCATTTTGTGTTGCAGCATCTATGTACCAATGTTTGTGTTCCAGCATCTCCAGCATCTCTTGTGCGTGCTCCATAAACAATCGATTACCATCAATGACAACCTTAACCATCTGCGTTAGCTTCTGTGTTCCAGCTCTGTTTCAGCACTATGTTTCAGCGTCTGTGTTTGCGTTCGCATTTGTGTTGCAGCATTTGTGTTGCAGCATCTGTGTTTCAGCTTGTGATTGCCATCAATGACAACCTTGATCATCTGCGTTAGCTTTGCTGTAGCCATATTTCCAACAAAGGGGGGCTAGATCCCGCGATCTCCACTTCACCTTGTGCTCCACCTTTGACCAGCCCGTCGAAGTCCCAAAAATGGTCAAACATGATCATGGTTCTCCAAAACTTGGTCAAGTGCCAACACGTGTCATGAAAGATAAGTGACATTTGTCACTAAGAAAGAAGCAAATGATATGCCCACGACTTCCTGGACCAAGTGCCACATGTCACTACCGAATAGGTGCCTAGTGTCATGACCGACAAGTGTGCCACATGTCCATATTGATGACTGTCATGTATCCTCTTAAATTGACGATTGAGATCTCCTTTGGGTCTCCAGGCTCCTGAAAAATCAACACTCAAAATTATTTTCCCTCAAAGAAAAACATTCAGAGTTAAGGATTTGTCGACGCGTGGCCTTTGGAGATCCTCGACTGATATCCTTTCATGGCTTTGGAATTTGGGAAAATCAAATCTCAAACCTCACTTGCCTTCAACACTTTTACCCAAAGTTGGTGATCTATTAACGCGTGTCCTATTGAATCAATGGTTCTGCTCCTACTTCGAGACTTTGACCCCTTCAACCAGATCCACAACCCTTCTGCTCCCTTCTCGATCAATTATTGAGATATCCTTCGGGTCTTCGGCCTCTGGGAAAATCAAATCTCAAACCTCGCTTACCTTCTATTATTTTACCCAGAATTCTAGATCTGGCGACGCGTGGCTTTCTAGAATTGGACTATTGCAACTTACTCTGGCCCTTCGGGCTTCGAGTGTTTTGAAAGTGAAACACTAAAAACCCCACGAAGGGAAAACCCTCGAAGCAAAGGATTTTCTGCCACGTGATTCGACACTTCAAGACTTCGACCACTTCGAGACTTCGGGTGCTTCAGGACTTTGGGAGGCACTGCCACTAATGTCAATGAATCCCTACTGATTTTGGGATCAATGGCCCATGATTTCTTTGGGAGTTCAGGCTTTGACTCTTCGGAAGTTTTATGCACTTCTCACTTCTAAACTCCCGAAGCTCATTTCCCCGAACTCTTGGATCGACTGCCACCTGTCCCCCTCAAGATCAATGACTCATTCCTACTTCGGGGTTTTTCCCCGGTGCTATACTTCACGTAACTTTAAGGTTCCTAATGTCGATGAGCCACTGATATGAACTGCTCCAGGAATCTCCACTACTAAAATACTAAAACTGCCTACTGCTTCCGCTTCAAGCCCGAAATAGACTGCTTTGAAAGCTACATTTTGAGCTCAAGGTTGATACCTTCTCAAGAAAAGGACTGGGTCACCTTGCGACCTTTAGAAAGTCTTATGTGAGAACATGTTGGATCCATAGGAACATTTAGTCCTCATGCTCCTAGTTTTTCTCCTCTATCTGACCCAATATTTGCTCCTACTCCTCATTTTTCTCATCATATGGAAACGCAAAAGAGGTGCTACTAGGTTTTTTTTCTTGAGTGTCAAACTACATTATAGAGTGGTAAGTTCTTTGTTTACGTTTAATTATTTTATTTTGTATGTAATCAACATCTTATTGTTTATATTTTGTTGTTGGATATGAAACACCTACTGTGTGTAATAAATAATTTATCGGTGTTTGTTTTATTTCTATCAATAATTGAATAACCTCATTTGAAATTCCTATGAGATAACATATCATATATTTCACAACTCTGCTAGGGAATCAAGATTTTGAAATGCATGGACCATGTGAGGAAATCTCGTGTAGAACCAACAATGAGTACTACTACCCGTAGATCACATATGTTAACCAATGTTCCATGAATATAGATTCATAGTTCTATTTCAGGAGACAATTTCGATTATCACAAGTATTACAATGAAGTCTTACAATATTAATTTAAAAAAAAAATTGGTCAATTTACTTAAATTGAAAAAATAAGCTTCCAAATTTGAATATATTTGGGCCAAGTCTCCATTAAAGAAAAATATAAATATAGGAAGTCACTACCCTTTTCATTAAATTCTTAACTCATCCTACAAATGGTATGATCTCCTGCTTCTTCCATACACTATACAGAAAAATCTCCGTTGAAATGGCCAAGATGTCCCATTTTATCAGATGATTATTGCCATAGAGAAAAAATTAGTGTAGGGAATATGAGGTGTTGGAAACCTAGGGCCTAGTCATAGTCCACTACGATCATATAAAGTTATTTCTGAGAGCCTAAGGGTCAGAGAAGGATTCATTCTTTTACTTATTGGAAGAAAGGTAGGAATTTTATGGTAGTAGACACTCATACATACCTAACCCAGTAGAGAAAGGGTATTATTTTAGAATGTATGGATCTAACTCAAAATATAAAGGGTCTTATTTCAAAATCTATAGATTTGCTTCCACAAATTTTAAAATGTATGGATTATTGTGAGGATTCACAAATTCACTACTGCACCTCGATCTCTATAGCGATTTTTGGACACATTATTTGAATTCATTCCAGTGTCTCCTCAATCAATAAACCATAAGAAATCAGAATCATACTAGTTAGACATGTCACTCACACATACAAATAGAAAATTGTAACAACATGGATCTAATATTTGGAAAAACAAACTTACAATGAAACAAAAAAGCACCTATCATCCCTTTTACACCTTACCATACTTAGATTTTGCAATATTTCAAATTTGTCTCCCTGTTTCTCCTTTAAAGTTATGAACAACTCCACTCCTATGACATGTCATTCATATAAAAGAAATGACTTCATTCGTAGGTGGAGGATTGACCAATGTATGACTAGGAAGAGTATTGAGATTTCTTTCCTCAGTTTTAAATCATATTTTGGCATGCTCGACATCATTCACCCTTCTTACCAAAACAAAAATGTGGCTAATCCTGTAATATTTTCTTGATGAAAAATGCACCAAGTGAAAAACAATTAGCTTCATCATTTTCAAAACCTGTATGTATCATATAAGAATAACAATAGTGTCTGAAATGCTTTAATAAATTTTCCAAATAAAAATATTGGTACCAACATGTTGAAACTTGATCATACATAGGCTGCGTGATTTTTTCTCTTCACAACTTCATATTATATCAAATACAAAAAATTTGTTCAAGAAACCATCACAATTATTGCTCAAGGCCCTGATTCATCCCTAAGAGAAACAGGCTATGTTGAAGCATATGTTCAAAATGCTTATTCTATTATAGGAATTAGAGGGCATTTGTTTTACAAAGCTTCTAGGAGCATTAGAAAATCCCCTAACACCATAGAGAGGATCTATACCCACCTTTTTCTTGGTTGCCTATGCTACTTTGACAGCAGGATGGTCACCTAGTATTCAATAAAATCCATATCAAATGATAGTTGGTCTCTATTATTTATTTACCCACAAGTGACAGTTATAATTTTTTTTTTGCAGAGTGTTAGGGTTCATAATATAAAGTTGGATATTCATGTGTTCTAAGAAGCTCGAGCTCATAGACTGAAGGTTGGTATGATCAAGAGCTTGTTGTGTTTTTGGAATCCCGAGTCGATGTTGTGTTCTGCGAAGCCCCGACCCATTCAGTCCTTAACCTATTACAATATACACTCTAGTCACACAAGAAAAAGAAAGTGCAATGGAATACAACCAAGCACATAACCATATAAAAAATCACAATAAGTCTAAGAGCTCAATCAATCAAAAGAGAAATGTATTTAACACTTAAAAAACAAGCTTTTCCAAACCTGACGATAGGTTTGAGATAATTAACCTCACTCATTAATACAAAGTTATGAATATCTCAACCAACTTTAGAAATTAATATTAATCTTGCATGTCATGATCAAGAAATATTTTCCTATCACGTGCATAGGCCTGGCCTCTTATGTAACATCACTTAGAAAAAACCATTTTAAATTGTTTTTTTTTTGTGAATTAAAAGTTCGTATTACCTTAAAACGCCAAAAAAGTGATACATGCCAAAACATGCTTCAAAACCTTCCACATATTCTGCCACATGCATGGAAACCAGAATAGGTAGCCTATAGAGTTCATAGTAAACCTAGTATACCGAAGTCTTTCTACAACATAATTTGACTGTAAATGCATCCTAACTAAACCTGATAACATAATAGTAAAGAAGCTAAACTTGTGGTGAACCCAAACTTCCATCATGGTGGAAGGCGAATGAAAATGGATGGCAACAAGTTGGGCAGTGACTCTTCGCAGGCTCACTTGAAAGGGAATCAAACATCATATCTAGACGTCTACTAAGGGTGTGCTAGCTTTGGAACGGGTCCTCCATATCTCATCTCATCTCGAAGATTAGATTTAAATGGTTCTCCATGAGTCTGTGAGGACTAGGAAAATCATGGATTGCCAAGGTTGGATGGATTGGCTCAACCACATGCAACTTCAGATGGGTCTCCTCCTTAGCCCAAAAGTCATTCGAATCAATATTGATGCCTTCATTGAGCATTCCTCTGACATTTAGAGTTGTTCTTTGAATGGAGTCATCTCACTTATGTGGAGGGATTTCCTCCTCCAACACACAACCTCCCATATAAATACCAAGATAATACAAAGGGATGGTTGTTTTGATTAGTACAATCGACTCCTGGATGTCCTCCCCCCAATTTGGAGGAATTTCCTCCTCCACTAGAAAACCCATAATTTAGCTCAGGGTCGGGAAATTGAGGAATTAGTTGGGCATCATCATGCCAATTTTGGTCATATTAGGGATCATTGACAAAAATGTTACCATTATTAGGAGGTAAAGAGGGTGGGCCTATGCATCGGTGCTAGCTTACCAGACTGTAGTAGGTCGACCAGCATTTGGGCTTGCCTCTCTCACAAGACATGGTGTTGACAAAATTGAAGGAGGAATTGAGGAACAAGTTGGACGCAGGGGGAAGGAGAATTAACAGAGGTTCAACTCCCTTGGAAGGAGATTGCAAGTGGAGAATGAAGAGAAAAATGAAAACATAGGAGAAAATAACCGCACCAAGTGCTTACCTTTAAGATGACAAGAGAAATTATAGGGAGGAGTACCATGAAGGCTGAGGTGATGTCTCCCTGCTACATCGTACCAGCACCAGAGGGCAAAGACTAGTGTAGAATGTGCACCATTAATCTCCCCTGACTATCCCAATGCACTAAGACCTTTCCAGTTTGAATGCTAGGAATTGTGGAATGACGAAGGGGGAGGCTGGTGACGAGGGGATTTAATTACACTCATCACTAGAGTGCCATGTATCAAGGGGTTGGTAGGTGTCACCCCATCTAGGGAACCATTTTAAATTGTTATTTCTATTAAAATTTGATATTAACTATGACAAGGCCTAATAATACATTAAAAATTCACATATTAATGATACATAATATAAAATTCACTTAAATAATAATAATTAATATAACATTTAAATATTATACATAATAACATGGCACACACACACACACACACACACACACACACACACACATATATATATATATATATAGAGAGAGAGAGAGAGACCCACATAAATGCAAAGGTTAATTGATATAATAAATATTATGCTAATGCATTTGAAGAACATGACATCATTTATACGAGTAATTTATTGAAGGTTTAGCTTGAATACTAAGAAGTATGATATATAATGCCATAAATAAAGCATTTTGTTTGCATTAAAGCGTTCCAAGAAAGAAATGGTTCTACAACGAGGGTGAATCATGGAGAGGAGTTATGCCACACTCGATTGCCAAATAATTTTTAAGAACATCAAGATCTTACTCTCTACCTAAGGCTCTCTACCTATCCCACTTATTTTGTACCCTCTAAATAAAGCATGAAATCAAATGCAAAGCAACAGTTGATCCAAATCACTCTTGCATGAATAGATCTTGAGAGTCTTTGGCTACATCTATATTCTTAGTCAAAATTCCAGCAACTAAACCATATTGTTTTATTTTCCATTTCTATGGCTTCTTTAATAATATAAAACATCTTTGTAAAAGTTGTAAAAATCAATTAACTATAATGAAATTCACAACTAAAGATAGCTTAACCTCTATCATTCATATTTTTTTATTTAAATTTCAAAATTTATATCGCAATGTAAAGTCAATATAACATATAACATGAAAAAAATATAACCTAAACTTGAAAATGAACATGACTGGTCCATATACTTCTTGGCCAATCTTCATGTACTTCTAATACATCAAAGAAAAAAAAATCAATTATAAAACATGAGAGAAAACGTAACATGTTGCCATTCTTTTGAGCATTTTTTTAAATGTCGTTTTCATTGTACATATTAAAGTTTCATTTATATTTTGAAAATACAGATCATTAACTCTTAATTTATTATTCCATTTGTATCCTACATGGTTTTTCTAAATTTTATTAGTTTATTATTTCATTTGTAATCTACATGGTTTTTCTAAATGTTATTGTTTAAAACTATTGTAAAATAAAAAATATGCCATCTAGTTGTATAGTGTTCAGTGAGAGCACTTGCACATGGGTGAAAAGCATTGGTTCAATGCAAAATCCTTTCTCACCAACGCCTACTTGTCGTTAGTTTTTCTCTCTCTCTTGCTTGCCATGCTCTATGGATTCCAATATTTTTTAAACTGTGTCTTGTTAATATGCTCAGAGAAGGAAGAGTTTGCATTGTAATTGTTGCAAAGTAAAATAGACATATGAATGTTGAGGATATATTTTTATAATCATATTGTTGTCAACAATTTGAATTTCTCCTTTTCAGTTTACCTAGCCAAGATAATAGGAAGCTACACTAACGATTTTTGGTAGAAATCATTTTTCTTTGAAATATCAGATTCACAGATCGCATAACTCGAATATAGTGGGGTTTTGGAGACAATGGAATCCATATGTAGAATTGGAATTAGAATTGCAAATTCAATTTTTAGAGGAGTTAATGACGAATTTCAACAATGGTATCGTAATGTCTGTATATGTGTGTGTATAATCAATCCATATGGATACTTATTGCAACACCAACCTTTTCTGAAAAATGATGAGAACATTAAGAACACCAGGTGGAATCCCCGCGCCTATGACAATAACAAAACAATGGAACATTTCCATAAAAACTTCTTTGGGATAAGATATAATGTTTTACGTTAATAGTGGAAAGATGGATAGAAATTTTAGAAACATGAAATGACTAACCTCCTGGCCATATGTGCACAATAAAGTGCAATTAGATGAGTTTATTCTGCATGTTTGATAACTTCAGTGCATCTAAAAGTCAAAACATGAGACATTTTATTGAAAAAACATGACCAGTGCGAATTTTCATGGTATAATATGTCCAAGCACTTCAATGGGATTGTGAAATTTATATCCATGATAATGCCCTCCCATTTTTAATGTTTCCTAGTGCATTTTATTAGCTACTCCTATAGATGTTATGATAATTCATGACAATTTATTTTATATATTATAATTATGTAGAAACCATTCAATATAGTGTTGGTTGCATTTTTGGAGATGTGTAAGTCAACATAATATTTTTAAATAGATCATTATGAATAAATGAAATTAAACTAGTCATCTCTCGAAAAACGCTGAGCAACATTACTGCATATATACATGGATAACACAATGGCATTTGAACCATGTCTTTGTCGGACACCACCTTACAGCTAAAACTGTGGGCGACCAATATCCAGCCTGATACGCAACATTGAGTTCTACGACATGTGGATTATAGGTCATCGGATGTGAATTTCTTCAGATACGATGACCTATAATCCACCCGCCGCAACATTCAATGTTGTGTAGCATGATGGATATTGCTTGCCAAAACTGTGATCCTCGTAAGAAACCTACATTTTGGGTACAAAGGAACTTGTATAGACCCCATACATCCCACATAAAAAGGATCTTGTGACATTCATCTGGTGATCCTCCATCTTGAGGACATGACAAATAATAGTCGTTTAGATGAAAAACAATTTAATGCTTACTATGTATGCTACAGTTCATTGCCATACATCTCAACACGTACAATTCCATTAAACATTCCATTAAAACTCCTAGATGAAGGAATGGATAGGGGATTTAAATGCACGTCATCATCATGTCTATAACACTTCAAAGTTTGGTGCATCAATGAAAAAACACTTAATTTTCATATCTAATCATCGATACACCCAACAACCTGGGTGTAGCATTTTCAACAAGAGTGGAAGAAGCCAAAGCCAAGAGAATGATGGACATCAAACTGTAAGGACCTAGAACCTCACAATGGTTGACACATTTGCAAAAATTATTAATGCATGCCATCATGGCCGAAATAAGATCCTAAAGTTTTCAACCAATAATATGCGAGATAAATGTTTTCTTTTAATTTCTTAAAATTACAATAAAAATACTCCAAAGTTAAACATTGCAAATTAGGGAAACATTTATGGTCAAATGTCAAACTAATAGGGAGTCAACGAGTGACTCATTGCTATAGTCCTAGGCCTTTCGACATGGACTAATAAGGGTGATATTAATATATTGAGGATTGTAAGAAAGATTGTATCGAGAAAAGTGAGATATATTTTATAGTTTAATAGAATAGAGACATTTAAAGTTTAAAGTCTAGTTTAAAGTTGATGTGATATGTGTATAATTTGACTCAATATAACATTTAAAAATAAATAAATAAATAACAACTTGGTATGATGAGATGCCTAACATCTTTTAATCAAAATATAATAACTGAAATAAACTTGCAATGTCATTTTTTTAAGAAAAGAATTCCAAGCATTAATTATAAACACACTAGCATAAATCCACCTTAACTCAGGGTCTTTTAAACACTAATAGATTTGCACCTCAACTTATTTTTTATCCCTCTCAACACTTAATAAATATATCGCTAAAATAAATCTACACTTGTATCTTTCCACTTTCATTTGAACATTATTATCTCGATCCTTCTTCTCTCTTGTCATGTTTCTCTAATTTATGTTGAACAATCATGGGATTAGGTAGATCAAAGATCCGGTATTCCAAGAAAGAGGTGGTGTCTAAACTACATAATTATAGGACTTAAGCACAACTAAGCATAGATCAACATACAAAGAAGTGTAAGAAACCAAAAGATTTCCATACACAACAAACAAACATTTTCATGTTAGGTTAGCTCATAGGGCCATCTTATATATATACAAGATGTATCAAGCTCCCTTGAAGTGAGGAATATGATGTCCACATAGATTTTTTAGTGTGCATAATGAGATCCTTAATTTCTAACTTGTTTTGCACATTAGTTGATTGCTTTGTTTTAATTTATGAGCTAGTTGAATGCTTAGTTGACCATCTAGTCAATCTTGTAGCCATCTCCTTAGTCAACCTCTCAGTTGAAATCTCATTCAACCTCTCATTTGACATCTTAATCGACATCTTAGTCAACCTCTTAGTCAACTCTCATAGTCATCTACAAATTTTTGACTCACTATCTCTAGAAGATATAGAGATGTGATGAAATTGAAAATGATGTTGTTCCAACACCCCCCATCAACATAATTCTTTGGAGATTCACAATGTGAAATTACTCCTGCACACCCCACCTCACTCCCATAATTGTAGCTTCCTGAAGCCCAATAATAGCCCAAAGTTTCACAAACTTAGATTCTAAGAGAGGATTCCTAAAGATATCAACAATCTAATCATCTATCTTATTATAAATGAGATTCACACCATTTTATTTCACTAATTGTCTCAAATAGTGAGCATTAAGCTCACGATTAATCTCTACATGCTTCATTTTATTTTGTGAAATATGATTCTACAACCTGTATCATACTTTGATTATCACAATAGACCATAGTTGATTTATCAACTAGAATTCCAAGTTCACCCATGAGATGTTGAATCCACACAAATTATGTACCAACATGCATTGCACCATGATATTATACTTTTGTGGTTGATTAATAAGGCTATCAAAAAAATTTCAATAGGGTGTAGCATCAATTTTCAGAGAATCACATTCCTTAGTTAGCTTCACTCCCAATTGATAAGGCATAAAACAAGGTTTATAGTCTTCCATCCTGAACTTCTATAAAAATTTCAACACATATTTAGGTTGATAAATAAATATACCATCATCCATATGTAATAATTGGATGCCCATTTCCCAAAAAGAAATGGTACATACCAAAGTAACGGATTTCAAATGTATATGCTAACTATTTCTTCAAACCCAAAATTAAATTTACATTTCTTCTACATGATTAAATCATCTACATACAATGCAATAAACAATATGTCATCTTTTACATGTAGTACATAAACACTGTGACATAACATTTGAAACCGAGGTCAAGGAAAAAGAAATCAATATTCTCATAACATGCGTTGGGGACTTTATTCAAGCCATGCAAGGATTTCTTCAGTTGGCACACAATATTCACATCCTTCTCAAAACTAGCGCTTTCTCCATATGAATTTCTTTTGTGGGATCACCATAAAGAAAGGCACTCTTGACATCCATATGATTTACCTACCATCCAAAGTGAGTAGCACATGAAAGAATTAGTTGAACACGGTTTATCTTTGAAACTATTGAAAATGTATTAGTGTAGTCAATGCCTTCTTTTTGAGAAAATACCTTAGCCACCTAATGATTCTTATGTCTCACAACGACACCTTCAGATATTTGGTCTTGTAGACTGATTGACATTTCCACAAATTATTTCCTTGCAGTCAAGGAGCTAAACCCTATGTGCCATTATTCATTAAGGAATTATACACATTAGCCATAACATTCCCCCATTTAGGTCAACCATGTGCATCTACATATGTATCTAGATCACATGTCTAACACACACGCCATTAGAGAAACACTGCCATGTTTCTTTTTTACTTCTAGTTTTTCTTGAGTCGTTGATGTTTCCTGCATTAGCTCTAGTAGCTTTAATTATTTTGGCAACACATTTGGGAGGACAAGCTCCAATTGTTGAAGGATTTCATGTACCAAGGTTATCATTTCTCGATTGAAAATGGGCCTTGAATCTTTCTCAGCGCAACAAGATTTATGCATTCCACCATCCCTTTTGTCTTAAAAATATTCATATTAATCTTCTTCCTTAGTTGGTGGTGAAATTATCGTCAACACATATGATATCATATACCTTGCCTTAATATCTTAATAGTATCCAATGCACTCTAATTGGCCATCCACAAAAATATGCATTGGATCATAGAGCACCTCTGCCTCATCTAGAGAATTCATTGTTAGAATGATTTCTTAGCTTCCCTTTTCCTACTTCACATTATTCTAGAGTTTTCTTCAAGATGCTTGATCCAACCCTGTACTGAGCTCATGCATATACACAACTTGAATATAAGTATTTTCCCTATATAAGGTTCAAATTGAACCAAATTTTCACACATAGTAGTAATTTTATAGAGTTAAACATGCAAGGATGAAGCTTGAATGTAAATCGTCACATGAGTGCCTTCCTAACTATTGTTCAACGTTGATCTAGCACCATGAAAAGAGGGTGAAAAATATTTGCAATGAGTTAAACTAGTGCTGACTTATGTTCTTATCAACAATGGTGCCTTTTGATTGTTGTTACACATCAATTACGTGTGCATAAAACAATCCCATTGAGAGATATACAACAATTCCTTGTTCTAAGCCATTATACGTTGATCTTGTGTGATGGGAAAAAATGCCAAAGTCAACTTAATAAACAATTGAAGTGATGTTCCCTCTTTGATACCCGTTGCACTCTTTTGGATGTTATTTCATGGATTTATATAGGCTAACATTAGGGGAAATTTGAGGTCTAAAATGGGCCTCATAAGGAAAATAATAAAATAAGAGTTACAAATTTTCAAAGGGAAAAAAAGGAAACTACTTTTTTTAGTTTTATTTATGACGTATCCCCTTATAGGTTTACTCAAATTTCAGTTGTAGGCACTCATTGGATGCTGAATTAAATTACACATTGAATGATTACCCACTATGCATACTTTCAAGAGACCCACAATGAGATAAATTGGAAATACATGAAAACATGTATTTCTTGAAAATAAACACTTTTTTTCTTGTATTTCCAATTTAACTCATTGTGGGTCTATCATGAAAAGAAACTAATTTGTTTAATGTATTTCCAATTTATATCACTATTGTTCTATCAAAAGTATGTAGAGTGGGCACTCATTCAATGTGGAATTTAATTCTGCATCCAATGAATGCCTACACTTGAAATTTGAGTAAACCTATAAGGAGATAAGTAAAAATTACGATTAAAAAAAAGTTTTCTTCCTTTCCCTCCAAAAATATTTACCCTTATGGTTGACATCATAATTTTGAATCCTATTGGTTATTTAGAAGTTTATTTTGACAGTATGTTTTTTTTTTTAGGTCCATTTTTTATGTCAAAATTCTCGTAATGAACTGTTACAAGTGGCAGTGATGTTCCTCCCAGAACTTGCCTTTGATCCTAGTTTTCAATATTGAGTTTGGATATTAAAGTTGCCCACAAGAAATGTGCCTCAGCTAAGACTCCCTAACTGTTGTGTTCCAAACAACTAAACTTTTTTCTTTTTATGAATGTGTTGGCAAATCTGGTGGATTGAACTCCACATCATTATCTCTAAATATATCAAAGTTAGCATTTGAATTATATAACATTGAGCTCACCTAACTTAAAGGCATCAAATGCCTAGAAAAACTATGATGGATGAATGGAATGTCATTTCCCTTTTCCAATTAGGTCATTCATGTCTGCAATATCTCTTACTAACTTTGTTAAACCAATTTTTTTTCTATATTGCAGTGTTAATCGAGAAACTAAAGCTTATGTAACCCTTGCTTCTTCTTGTTGAAATTTGGTATGCTTATTTAACCATAGACAATGTCACATCATTTTCACCCAACCATAGGAATTCACATATGCCATCCCCGAGCACACTAACCTTTACTTAGAATAATTCTAGAAAGCCTACTCCATAACCAACATATAAACCCTAGCTTCTAACTGCAACAACAACTCAAGACAAGTAGAGAGCTCCTTCTCTAATGATAGAGAACAAGAGAGAGAGTCTCCATATCCACAGAATAAGTGCCATACACAACTCCAACAAATACAGATGCACTAGTCTCTCAACCTTGTGCCATACTTAGAAAGAATATCACCAAGAATTTCACCAAGAGAATCAACAAGAGAATCACCAAGAGAATCACTTGATATCTCTAGAGAGAGAAAAAGACCAAGAGATGGCCATACGACGTTATTCCTCCTCACATTTGCAGTTACATCCCCAACTGCAACTCTCCACAAAAATTGCACTATGACTGGGTATCAAAATGAGCTAAAATGTCCTATATTTATATTAATCTATATAATGACTTTTCTAGCTGAGCCAACCTAACTTTCTGGTAATTATATTTTTTGTTCATCTTTTTCCTATGGATCCGACTTGTATTTCTGGAAGATAATATTCTAATATTATTTATTCTTCTAGGCCGACTTATCTTCTAGGTTTTAAAAACATCTGTTTAATGGTTCACTTGTTTCCATAATATTCTATTCTAATTCATAGGTTGCACGTGGAGGTTAATACCTCCTGCAACTACCAAAACATCAACACTCCCTCTTATCTAGGGAGATATTAAATAAGATGTTCTTCATGTAGTGGTCTCAAACACATCCTTCCATCCACATGGCATGGGAAAGAATCACATGGTATTGTAGACCAGTTTACAGGTAGCATCACAATAGACACTTAGGCTATCACATGATCAAATAGATCAGGTATCACCATCATAGTCGCACATTAGCCATCTAGCTGGAAAACACCTCCAACACTAGTGGTTGGCCCTTCAGCTAGTAACCTACGATGCTATTGATTGACACTCTAACTTGGAATCATTTTTGACACTATAGGTCAATATCTAGTTCATACAAAACTAGTAACTCATCAACTCACACAAAATTTGACTAAAAAATTTAACACTCCTTCTTAACGAGAAATGTATTCCTCTTGGCACGATCATCATCACTACTTTTTCTATTCTACACACCTTGACCATTGTCTTGTTGAATTTAATGAATCCATACATCATAAGAAGTTATGCACTTTCATTGGAGTAGTGTACCAGTATTTGTTGCAGTAGCATACCAACCTGCATTGGGGTAACATACTAGCCTACATTGGAGTAGCACACCAACCTACGTTGGGGTAAGATACCATCCTATGTTGGAGTAGCATACCAGCCTATACTGGAGTAGCATACCAACATGTGCTTGGGTAACATACCAGCTTGCGTTGGAGTTACATAACAACCTATGCTAGGGTAACATACAAGCCTACATTGGAGTAGCATACCAACCTACGTTGGGGTAACATACCAGCTTGCATTGGAGTATCATACCTACTTACATTCGGGTAACATACCAGCCTGCATTGGAGTAGCATACCAACCTGCACTGGGGTAACATACCAGCCTGTGTTGG
>CBVK0101695278.1:0-28474 GCA_900067695.1 Picea abies | reverse complement strand
AGAGGTCATAGTTCCAGAGGCGTAGTTCCAGAGGGCATAGTTCCAAAGGGCATAGTTCCAGAGGTCATAGTTCTAGAGGGCATAGTTCCAGAGGGAATAGTTCTAGAGGTCTATCTCCAGAGGTTGTAGTTCCAAAGGGCATAGTTCTAGAGGGTGTAGTTCTAGAGGTCACAGTTCTAGAGGTGTAGTTCCAGATGGCGTAGTTCCACAAGTCATAGTTCCACGGGTCATAGTTCTAACAGGCGTATTTCCAGAGGCCATAGTTCCAGAGGGAATAGTTCCAGAGGTCATAGTTCCAGAGGGCGTAGTTTCAAAGGGCGTAGTTCTAGAGGTCATAGTTCCAGAGGGCGTAGTTGCAGAGGCGTAGTTCTAGAGGGTGTAGTTCCAGAGGGCATAGTTCCAAAGGTCGTAGTTCCAGAGGGAATAGTTCCAAAGGGCATAGTTCCACAGGTCATAGTTCCATGGGTCATAGTTCCATAGGGCGTAGTTCCAGAGGCATATTTCTAGAGGGCGTAGTTCCACAGGTCATAGTTCCATGGGTCATAGTTCCAGAGGGCGTAGTTCCAGAGGTCATAGTTCCAGAGGGAGTAGTTCTAGAGGGTGTAGTTCCAGAGGGAGTAGTTCCAGAGGGAGTAGTTCTAGAGGGCGTAGTTCCAGAGGTTGTAGTTCAAGAGGGCGTAGTTCCAGAGGGTGTAGTTCCAGAGGTCATAGTTACAGAGTCCTCTAAACTGGTGATCACAATGGGTAGTCAAAATGGTGAAGGAATGAGACCAAAGACCTCCCTAGATTTTGGGAAATGGTCACGCAAATCTATTTAAAATATTATTTGAGCTTGTGAGGCTTGATGCTGAAATTCAACTCCCCTCACTTAAAGTTACGAGATCTGCACCTACCATGCCTACAAAAATGTCAGTCTTGGTGATGTGAGGGATGCATCAAATCCCATTAGATGACTTCTACTTGCCTTAAAAGAAATGGTAGGCACTACAATATGAGAAATAGCTCAACATAAAATACCTAGTAATGTATTTACACAATAATTGGAAAAACTTTTACACCCTTATCCTTCATAGAATCCAAGTTTGTATCACTAGTCAAAACTATGAATTATTCTCTTATTTTGATTCCCAACATGAGATAATTTCTTAGCTTATTTTGGAGTATCTTATTTTGATTCCCAACATGAGATAATTTCTTAGCTTATTTTGGAGTATCTTGTTATTTTCAATTTCAAGCATTTTATCTGAGACTTTACACAAGGCTTAGACACTCAATAAGAAAGTTAATAAAAAAATTCCCCCACCCCTTCAAATCTGCAATTATAAAAATATCCAACTAATCAAAAACTTGGAAATGTATGTTCAATTCCTTACTCATGGTGACTTTCAACTCTTCAAGCATCATAATTTGACAAGAAAATCAAATTAAAAAATGCAACCCATAATTAGGGTATGCACTAATCAACCTATGACATTTATTGTTACAAACAAATGGATTAGTGTACAAGTCATGTAATAATATTCAAATTATCATTCAAGGAAGCTATTGAATTTTAATATCCAAAATCTCAGTCAATTGAGGCTGTTTGTACCTCCAAAGTAGCAAAGAAGAGAAAACAACACTGACAGATGAAAGTTCCATTGCATCCCTTGACACCCATGGAGGTAGGCTAATCTTCAAAAAGGGGAAGAAGAGTCCAGCTAGCAGTGGTATTGCAAATATATTATAACTCATTGCAAAAATATAACTCAACCTGATCCTAGCAAATTTTTTCTTAGACAAATCAATAGCAGTAATAACATCTTCCAAATCATTTCTCATTAACACATAGTCAGCAGCTTCAATTGCAATATCTGTTCAACTCCAATTGCCATGCCAACATCTGCAGCTGCTAATGCAGGTGAATCATTAATTCCATCTCCAACCATTGCAACCATAGTACCATCCTTCTAAAGAGAACGAATTGCTTCAGCTTTGCCAGCAGGAATGACCTCAGCCTTAACATCTTCAATACCCAACTGTGAATGTTAAAAAAAGATAACTATCAGTAAAAAGTAAATCGATATATTTGTCATATTTCTCAACTCACATATTCATTACGTTAAAATTTGTTGCATGTTAAAGTTGTTTCAGTGGCAACTCTGCTAAAAGCACTAAAATGAGAAAGCAATCCACCTTGGAAACAACAAACAACTCCAGTGCTTGTGGATAACTTTTAAGCCAACGAAACTTGCTATAGGATGAAATAAAATTAACAAGTTGATGTACCAAAAAAATGACAATTTTGGATAGCATGTTCAACTAAGTGGACCAGTCCATAATTATTGATTATGTAATGATGCTTTCAAAAAAACATTTCAGATCAAAGTTCAATTTTTCACTGCATTTATTAAGTTGATTATGTAATGATAACTTAACTCTGCATTAATAAGCTATAAGTTCAATTTTTCACATCTTAATGCACACCTCCTTCTATGGTATTTAAAACTTTGAACTTGGATCTTAACAATGACTTTTCGAAGTTGGCCTATAAATAGAACATTTAAACTATGACATAAATAATCACTGGTTTAACCAAAATGTTTTTTTAAATTACCCACAATTGACCTTCAACATTTGGCTTATTGTAACTAAGCTTGAAAGTAAACACTCCTTGGGATAAAAGCTCAAAAGCTCACCCCTAAAGGCTTCTTGGTATTTCAGCCTACTAACACGGACTTGCAGACTGTGGGTGCTAGCTACACCTCATTTTATATGATTAAAAATATAATAATTTAGTGTTCATCTTTTATTTATTATAAGTAACAGGTGAATCTATTCTGTAAACAACACCACAACTAATATCTACTTGCTAGGTAGTATTGAATGTTGCCATTAATAGTATATATCATTCATCCAATGATCTACAAACCACTGACGACAAACCTTCAATGCTGAGTAATAGGTTGGAATGTTACTTTATTAGACTAATCAATAGTACTACTTATCTCATGCTGGAATGTTGTTTTATTAAACTAGTCAACAATACTACTTATCTCATGTGATGTAATAAGACTGTTATAACGAGTTGTTAGAAAGTCCTGGTTAAGGATTGGGATAAATGGAACTTAAATCGTTTCTCATTTTTTGGAGTTTTTTTTTTTTTTTCTCAACTTTTAATATGATCTTAAAATCCGATGGGTTGGAATTTATAAGTTCATCCTATGTAAAGTGCATTCTTAATTTCAAAATTCCCACCAAAATCATTAAAATGAAAATTTATTTAAATAACATATAAATTTATAATTGCAGTGATTATTGACTTGTTCATAAATATGAAACCATTTGAATTTCCCATATACAACTCCACTTCAAAACAAAATGAAAACCTATTAAACATTAACATGAAAGGCAGTAAATGAACCTACCAAAATTGAAAAGTTTGTAAAGATGATAAATTTGTAATGTAAATAAAAGTTATTTAATTTTTTATTTTTTAAAATTTTTAATAAATTTAATTTTAATAAATATTTATTATTATTATATTATATATATATATAAAATTTTGTGTAGAGTAATTATAAATAGATTTAAAGTGCAATACTCAAATTTTGCAAGACACTCCTTATAACATCATTAGTTAAAACCTTACAAAACGATATGTCTATTATGCTTCCATTCCACCAAATACATATATAAAACTTTCAATTAAAATCATAAAATTGTAAATATGAAATTTTGAATATCAAGATAAAAAAGATAATTAATCTTTACTTATCATTTATTTATAAAATCCATATTAGCACTAGAGGTAATGCTTATAATAAAAAACTTATTTTTATATGTGATTATGAAGTTTGAATATTTATAATAGTAAAATCTTATCTATATTTAAGATCATTAAATATAAATTATATTAAAATTAATAAAAATATTTTATTTAAAAAAATTAAAATATACATTATCAATATTTATAGCTAAGTTATTTTTAGTTTTAAAAATTCTTATCACTAAAAGGGTAACCTTTACGGGTATACTTTTAAGTTTGTGGTTAAAGTAGATGGATTTTATAGAAAGTTTTAGAGAAAATAAATATTAATTACAATATTTTAGAAAGAAATTGTTTTTTGTAATTTTATGTTTTAAGTGTATGGATATGGTTAAGTTGTTAAAATATAAGAGGATTGTTTTATAGATGTTTTATAAATTAGATTTATGTGTTTTTTTTTTATGTATTTGTACATTCATTTGTATATGTACAGATGACTATTATCATATTGAGGTTGAAAACAAATGTGTTGGATTATGAGTGCATGATAGCATCATCACAACAACAATTTGCTAGTAGAGATGATAATCACTCACTACAAAGTGTCTAGGGATCATAATCACTCATGGCAATCACTCTCTACAAAGTGTCTAGGAATGACAATGAAAACAATTGGGTTGGATCATGAGTGCATGAGAGGATCATCACATCAACCATTTGCTAGTAGGGATGGAAATCACTCACTACAAAGTGTCTAGGGATCATAATCACTCATGACAATCTCTCTCTACAAAGTGTCTAGGAATGAAAATCACTCACTATGAAGTGTTAAAGTTAATCTCTCCCTTCAAAAATAAATCACAAAAAACTAGTTAATAGGGACTTACCTATAATTTACCATAATCACCTCCAAAGGATTGTAATGATGATCGCTTGACATAGACAATGAAAGTTGAATAAAATAACTATTTATATAATTGCATTCCATTCCCATCACATATTTAGACACTTTTAATGTTAAACTCTAAGACATATTCCAAATAAATTTCTTAAATACACATATACATATAGTTGAGACAACTTAAAAATAAACTCTCCCATAAGTTAATGAAAAGCACTCTAATGTTTACATCCTACACTTCTATCCACATGTCATTTTTCATTTTTTTATCCTAGCTTGATCATTTACCTCTTGCATAGCATTACATGTTATTTCATATAAAAAATGGAACTTATAGATTTATGCTCACATCGAGCAATAAAAATTAAATTAAATTTGTGGCATCTAACTTGAACCCTTGCATAAAAAATAAACTAAACTTAATATTATTACTACTAGTTCCATCATCTCAAGAAAATAATCTCTACAATTTCACACTCCATTGTGTTGTTAAATGGTTACCTTCTTTATCTTAAGATCTTCATTAATAAATTTATCAAATCTCACCTTACAATATTGAACATAAGAATAACATAAACTAGGTCCTATCCTTCATCAATTCGCACTATGTGAATAACCCATCCCTAAATCTATCATACTACCAACTATATGACCACTTATATACAAAGATTAAATTGTCACATTAACAACATATATAAAAGGAAGAGTATAATTCTCAAACATGATTTGATTCTTCATACCTCTATTTCATACATAAAATGAATAATAAAAGTCTCAAGCATGATTTGAGTCATCATGCCTATGTTGTCTCTGGGATTCATAGGACCTTCAATAAGATGTTCATGATTCTCTTGGGGAGAAACCCATTGTATAACACGTGATGCCAAATCTCCTCCATGCCATCCCAATTCTTAAAAAACCATTCTTAATAGGATATTTCAATGTAAGGATACATGTTTTTATAATGCTTAATCACTTGAATACGAATCTTTGGGGTCCATGCAAACAACTCAATGATTCTATGTCAACAAACAGTAATGGGGAACACTACCCTTATAACGTCAGACCCTATAGATTTGACCTTAACCACTCCAATAGTTGAATGTCCTTAGTGCTAACCATATTATGAATAGTTTGTGTGGTATTAGTATTAACTCCACATCCCTAATTCTTCACACTATAATAGAATTGAATATTTAATCAATTCTATGTGCAAGACAAAGAATGGAGACTTAAAACAATTTTTGAAGTTTTAGTTTTAAAGAAAGTGATATATATGAATCCTAGATAAACCTACCCATATTCCATTGTGTTGTAATCACATTCACATTTATATCATACATCTATTTAAGAATTAATGGTCGATGGAATATTGTTGATTTCCAAATAGATAAAGGTCTTCAAAAATATTGTTACTTGATTTTGAAATATTGTTACTTGATTTTGATGGGTATATATTAAATTTATTCATGGAATTGTCGAACAAGATTACATTGGTTTGATTAGTTGTTGCTGATTTTTCATTTCCATATTTGGATCACAGAAAATGGGGCACAAGTGGTCCAACTAAGAATGACAAGTTCAAATAACAAGACATAAATGTTTATTGGAGTTGTTTCTTTTACTTTTACCCATACAAATGGAGAAGTAGTTTCCTTAGGGGTTGTCCAATAATGATGACCTTTGATAAGTTGATCATTTTTCAGAACAATATAAGAGTGTAATTTCTTGTTGGGGGAGTTGGTTGGACCTTTGTGTTGTTAGACATTAAGTTTCAAGCTCAATTTTCATCTCGGACAATAGGGACACAAAGGTGGCCTTTCTAGACCCATAAATTCTATGAGTATAGTTACCACTTTCACTTGAAATAACATCTATTTCACCTTCATTTTGTGAGCCTTGGAAACAACATCCTCATAGGAATTGAGTATTTAAGACTTTGAGGGTGAGCCTTGGAAACAATGTCCTCATAGGAATTGAGTATTTAAGACTTTGAGGGTGAGCCTTAGAAACAACGTCCTTACAAAATTGAGTATTTAAGACTTTGAGGTTGATGCAGACATGTATTTGACATATAATAGTATTTTGACATGAAAACCCCTCCACAAATATTGAATCCTTTTGATCTTCATCCACCATTGTCATTGGCATGCTGTTGATTTTTTTCCCAAGTTTCTAAATAAAGTGATTGCATTTTATATACTTCTCCAATTTTTTTTATCATAATATTCAATCCCACCTACTTCCTCACATAATCTAAGTGCTTTGACACTTGTTTGTACAATGTGTTATTGTCACAATGGGAAATGTGACAAGTATATGCCAGATAATAAATTGTGTAGTGTGGAGAAACTGTGAAACCCACCACTCAATGAATGTCACTCACTCAAGAATGAGAATGGGATCGAGGGATTGATGTCGTCACTAGTGATATATGCCATGTGAATGCACCGCTGCCCACCTTAGAATCATGCCATGTGTAGGGATTCTTATTCTAGATTTATGCATTTTAAATTCCATTCTCTCTTATCCTTCCATCATTATCAAGCAAGAGCATTCCATTTTCATAAATTTGGAGCATATTAGAGTCATTATGTTGTCACTCCTTTCAAAGATGAGCTTCACCACTATGGTGTCATATTGAACATGGGGAGAATTTGATAAATTTGTTGAAGTTACAAGAGAATTGTATACCAATGATTCTCACCTTTACTACTTCATAAGACATTTGTGGATTGGCAATGGTGTCTAGAAATTCTAGATTCATAGACAACTCTGACACTCTCTACCTGTTATAACCCTAAATTGCACCACACATGCTTACCTGGCATCAGGGCTTTTTCAGACTCTCTAAATATGAAAAACCACCGAGATTCCCTTCTTTGGGCTCGTTAAACTTACATCGAAGGATGTTACCATTGTGTGTTCTATCAACCGCATTTGCATCCTTTACCCATCAGCCTAGTAACAGTTTGCCTTTGCGTCTTAACACCTTTGGCCACTAGAGGATTTTTCCCAAGTATCATTTCCCTAGAACATCAGTCTTGTCCTTGTGCCTTGAGCTTGTATGTTTGTTGTACTCGTTCCTCCATTGTAACGTAATATTCCTTTATTCTTTTTTCAAAATCATCAAAAAGAACAAAAAAATCAAATATACCCCAAAAAGAGGATGGGAAAAGTGTTTTCTTTATTGGCAACATCATGAGTCGCCCTTGGATAAAGCACATCTGTCCGTTTGATTCATTAGACTATGGGATGTAGTACGACCTTAGGAAGCTTTGCTCGTTATATAGAGTTGTGTCCTCCACCGTTTGGTTACTCTTCCAAACATATGGAGAGTTTGCGTTGCCTCCTGCTTCGTAGACTTATGATTAACATATATGCTGCCTGAGTCTTATCACTTGTCGTGCTATTGTCCAAGGGAAGTTTTTCACTGATCTTGAGTCAGCCCCTCTGCTATATGTCTCTTGTCTGCATACCCAGCCATCCTGAACGTCCAATCAAGTCTTTATTCGAAATCACTGAAGCCTTCAGTCCAATCATCAAGATTATCAAGTCCATAACCGACGAGCCATTGAAGACCTCTGGGTAGTGCAGTTGTACACTCATATTACACTCCTACTCGAGTTTTAGAAGATTTTGAAGTTGTTGCTCGAGCTCTGAAGTACATCCATCAAGCTGAATCAACTTTTGGGAGATGGATACTTTATATGTATATCTTTCTGATTTCGAGATGTAGCTCTGCTGTGTATTATTCATGGCTACTCTTCATAGTTGTTTGACATGGATCTACAATGTATTTGATTGGTAGCCATGGTTCTATTTTATCTCGAGCATGGGTATGCCTGCCTCAGTGAGACATTTGATATTTTTTTTGCAGACGACACCTCCTGATTCCTGATTCCTGGGCTCACTCATTCAGCATATCAGTACAGATTGGTAAAGATTGGTAATGTATTTCGGCCATCAGATGCTCTTCTGACCTCACACATTAGGGGGAATCTGTTATAACCCTAAATTGCACCACACATGCTTACCTGGCATCAGGCCAACTCATATCCCTTCATTGCCAAAACATTTGCTGAGAAACCTCTTTGAAAATCCTTTTGAGTTAAGCCAAACACGCCCTAACCCACTACTGCACGCGTTGGAACGCTGGCAGGCCTACTACTGCATGCGTTGGAACGCTGGCTGGCCTACTACAGCCCACGTTTACCTAACAAAGCACAAAAACATGAAAGTTTCCGACGGGACAAAAAGCTATGGGTCAGTTAACTGAAACTCCCAGCCATGCATGGCCGAGAGTTCATCCAAAACGCTAGCTCCTTCTAGCCTATAAAAGAAGAGGTAGGGGTACTATTTGGAGGAGGAAAAAGATAGCAAAGAAACTCTGCCCAATTGTCGAATCCATTTGTCCCAACCCTTTAGCCTTTCCTCAAGCTTAAGGAGAATTAAAGCAAAGAAATTGGAGGACAAAGAAGAGGAGGAGCCCAGGATCAGGATCAAGAAACGGTGGCTGGTCTCACATTGATTGTAAGTTGATTCATCTTGAAAATAATAAAGAATACTTTTCCCGTCCCAATGAATGAGTTACATATGTTTTATATGAGTTACATATGTTTTATTCGATTTATGCTTAATCTCTAACCCTCAAGTAGAAAAATAGCATGCATGCGTAGTGTTTTGTCTTGATTGCAGGATTGTCTTTGGAAGGAGTAGCGCAAGCAAATGGACTAAGCACAACGGAGGATCTACACCAAACATCAGTAAAAATGTTAGTAGGTCCCTTCCATGTTTGTATGTGAAAAAGGGGTTTGAGTTTTGGGGAGATAGGTTAAAATTGATTTCTTTAAGGTCATGATCTACATGCAAGTCTAACCCTAGCTTGCTAGTCCGCAGGGTATTATTTCCCAACAACACTACCTTTCTTGAAAATGCAACTAGATCCTACCCATAGAGTTAGCATTGGGTGTTTCAAGATGACACAAGTTTTAGTTAGTTAGGTTAGGTTATTAGTGTTCTTGTTATTTTTTAAGTTGTTTTTTAACGTTGCTAAAGTAGACATAGGACTCCTCTGCATGCAATTGCAAACACTGCCAAGTGGATGATATGTTGTTGATATGGGAAACAATGCCAAGGTATCTAAGGTATGAGTCTCTGATAACAAAAAACTAACTTGTAACAATGCAAACTAGATTAATATTCAAGAGAGATATATTGCTTTGCTTTGTGAATAGAAAGACTAATTTGGGGATGATGGGTTGGCAGGTGGATGAGGATAGGTGGTCGGTGGGCATTGCTAGCAAGGTTGACTCCTCATTTTGCTTGGATTTGTTCTCTTCTTTGTCACTCATCGGGTAAGTTGGTGGGCATTAAAGGATTGAGGAAACTTATTTGGGATTTGTCTGTTGTATCCAATGTTATTGATATTAGAGATTTTGTTCATTGTGTATGGTGGTTGGATTTATAGGACATCAGAGGGCACATGAAGAAAGTGTATAAAGAATTCAATGCATTGGGGGAGGATATTATTGATGAACAAATTGAGAGGACCAAAGAAAATAGGGGGGGAAAGTGGGAATAGTTTTGTAGACATGATCCTTGGCATATCTAAGAGGGTCGATGCCACATACATAAAATTAAGTAGAATGGATGACATAAATTCCCATCTTCTAGACATCTTGACTGTTAGAATTGATGATTTTGCAACTAATTTTCCAAATGGAATATTGGAGACATTGACAAATTTATTGTGATAAAAGAGAGTGCTAGAAGAGATTGAGTTGATGGTTGGAAAATGTGGCTTAAAGTTGTGTAATCTTCCAAGTCTTGAGTACCTAGAATGGATGGTGAATGAAACTCGATTGCCTTCACTAATTCCATGTTGCTTCTTTGAAATAAATGGAGGCCTACACTATGGAAAATTACAACAATCCTAAGTTTGTTGTTTGTGGCAGTGGCATCCCAATTGGTAGCCACTATAGGATTATAGAGGAGAATGGAGCTAGTTGTTAGGGTCTTACCAAAATATTAGTGCATGGCTGAATACATTAGGGGAAATTTGAGGGCCAACTAAGAAAAATAATAAAATAACAGTTAAAATAATAAAACAAGAGTTATGAATTTTCAAAGGGAAAGAAAAAAAAATAAAATTTAATCGTATTTTCGACCTATCTTCTTATAGGTTTACTCAAATTTCAAATGTGGACACTCGCTCGATGTAGAATTAAATTCCTCATCCAACGAGTACCCATTGTGCATACTTTTGATAGATCCATAGCGAGATAAAGTGGAAATACAACAAATGGTTGTTTTACATGTATTTCTAGTTTATTTCGTCATGGGTCTATTAAAAGTATGCATAGTGGGTACTTGTTGGATGAGGAATTTAATTCTACATCCAGTGAGTGCCCACACTTGAAATTTGAGTAAACCTATAAGTATATAAGTCGAAGCTACAATAAATGAATGTAGTTTTCTTCATTTCCCTCATGTAACATCCCCATTATAATCCCTAGTTTAATTAATGCTTATGTGGATATAATATGTGGCTACGACCAAGCGATGTAATATGCAAATTGTATTTCAATGTTTTAATAATAAAATGTGATTCCAACTACTAAAGGGCACATGGACAAGAGATGGGGGCTTAATTAATCCACAAGAGAGGGAAGTGTCTACGATAATGGCCAAGAGGGGGATCAAAGGGGGAAATACCCATGTATATTAATTTAACCTATTTTTCCTAAACTTGTGTATTGTATACGAACCTTCTCATTTCTGATTGAGTGTTCCCAAAGCCAATCATTGAATACATGTAAGAGGGTGGGTGCTAGTGGTCACATCCCAGAGTTATTGGGCACATGGGGGTTGAGTACAATCAGCTTGGGGAAGAGTGTGGGTCAAGAAAGGCAAGCTGCA
The DNA here is from genome assembly GCA_900067695.1 of Picea abies. Classification (NCBI taxonomy): domain Eukaryota; kingdom Viridiplantae; phylum Streptophyta; class Pinopsida; order Pinales; family Pinaceae; genus Picea; species Picea abies. The sequence continues at coordinate 16,904 of CBVK0101695278.1, read as the reverse complement.
AGAGAGGAAATTTGTATGGGTTGGGACAACAATTTTTATAGACATCAAGTTTTGTGCATGGGAAGTAAAAGGGGAGACCAAGAAAGAGAGCTGGGAGTGGGTGCAGCCGTGGAGGGCGAACTCTGGAGCATAACTAGAACGAATTGGAGTTGGAGAAATGAAGAACCAAGTTTTCATACCTGAAGAGTGAACTCATGTGTGAGTTGCACTAAAACAACAAGTGTTTGATGTTGGTTTGCTGATAGTTTTCCTAGCAACAAGTTCCCTTGAGTTCCCAGTTAAGAGATTCCCAATTACCTGCGCCAAAGAGACCCTCATAAACGAATGAGACATTCCTTGGGTCAAATTTGATAAACATATGATACATCCCTAGGGTTATCCTTGATAAACGGATGATACAACCCTTGGGTTAACTTTGATAAACATATGATACATCCCTTGGGTTATCCCTGATAAACAAATGGTACATCCCTGATAAATGAACGATGCATTCCTTGGGTTGGGAAGGTCAGGAGGAAGAGAGATGGTAGAAACATCCAGATAGTTGTGGGAGAATATCAGTTGGGTTATGAGTTTTATGAGCTGCAAGTGGACTGTGAGAGACCACCCTCTTTTGTGGATTACTAGCCTCAACTCGGGGGTGACTGGCTATTGAGATTTGGAACAGTTAGTCTATGGTTGGGTGGAAAGTTCGTCCCAAGATGTTGGTTGCATGATTCTTGTTTAAGGATAAGTGTTTTATCTTGTTGTCGAGTTATTTACATGTGCTATTGTTGTGTGTGAACTCTGCGTAAATGAGAATGACTTATATGTTGTTGTAATGAGTGGTTCAGTTGCATTTCATGTTGATTATTAGCATTCTTTAGGTGAATATGTTTTATGGATATAGATAGTAGCTAAATCTGTTTTAGATTTGTAGCTGTAAGCTACAGGAAATCAGCCAACAATAAAAGAATTACTTTAGTTAGTAGAAGTTTCATTTTTTTGTGTATTCTGCACCGTAAGGTTCCTCGGTTGGACAGGGGAACGATTACATTATGGTACCAGAGTCACAATAAATAGAGTTTTATGTGGCGTGGCCCATCCTAGGTGTTGGGTACATTACAAAGTGGTATTAGAGCTCAGTTTTCAACATTGAGCCTAGATGGGCTGAGTTAGCATAATGTTGAAGCGAAAATTCACAGAGAATTAATTTTGGATTATGTCTGCAACTTGTTTATTTAAATTATTGCAAGTAAAAAATTAAGAGAAATTTCACAGGTAAGGTGAAGAATTGCGTCTCTTTGGAAATTAAAAAAGAAAAAAATCGAAAAAAATTGGGTATTTTTCCGTACAATGATGTCACCATGAAGTGGAGGCCACATGTCAGATGACATGGTAGAAGAAAGAGATGTACTGCCACTGTGGAAGGGACATGTTGGATGGGATGAAAGTTGATGGGTGATGTGGGCCATGTGGCAGGCCAACTATCAAGCCCATGAAACTGCGGTAAGATCTTAGAATTTGTCTAAGTGTTAAGTCTGCGAGTCCACGTAGATGGAAAAATGGTTAAGTGTTGAGACTTCTCGAATGAACTTGTGAAAGGAAGGTTACAAGATTATGAGTCCGCGTAGAAGTGGAAAAATGGCTAAGTGTTGAGACTTCTCAGACAAACTTATGAAAGGAAGGTTACAAGATTAAGAGTTTGTGTGTCTGCGTAGATGGAAAATGGTTAAGTGTTAAGACTTTTCGGATGGACTTATGAAAGGAAGGTTACAAGATTATGAGTCCCTGAAGAAAAAAGAAGAAGCTAAGTGTTGGTGGCGGGTTCATGGAAGGTGTTAGAACACTTGGAATTTTAAACTTTTATTCTTTTGTTTTTGCCTCTTAGAAATAAAATTCCACCAAAAAATAAATTAGGAAATTGTCTTTTAATTTAATAAATCCTTGGTCATTATATATTAATAAGGCACTTACAATATCACTCGTCGATGAGTTGCATTAAGTTGATCGAATGGTTCTTATGATCTTCGAAATATAAAAGTCGCTCGAATTTTAAAAAGAAAGCCTTTAACGGTCACTTCGGAGCTTCGCGCTTCGGGAGTTTAAACAAAGATTGGGCTCACAATTGCCGAAATGTCAAAATGTTGAAGTGTTGGATATCACAAAAAGTAAAGTGTTTCAAAGAGATAATAAAACATTTAATAACTTTAATTAATCATGATTAAGTATCGATTAATCACTCCACAATTTCGGTCTTCAGGAGATTTCTCTCGTGCTATATCCAAAAATCTTGAACCGTCGAACTTCCAAAGTACTTAAGGCTAATAAAATGTTTAAAACATGATTAATTACAACATAAAAGTGATTAATTTCTCTGGGAATTCGCCCTCGGGAAATTTCTGCCCTGTCACATTCAAAACCTCCGAACGTTGAACTGTTGAAGTATTAATGAAATTTATGATTGACTAAAGTTAACGATTTGAATAAAGATTGTGAATCGCCAGGTAATAAATTCCATTAAATTTTTAATAATTTCTCTGTCAGTAAATCAATACGAAGATTGATATACTTTATGAATAAAACATTTTGAATTTCAAGTCATCTTACCATTTGCAATTAAGAGTTTTCATTCAGTAAAGAGCTTACATACTTCTCTTGTTACAGGAATGATAATTTCATTTCCCTGAGGATTATGTCACCATGCATAGATGCGAAGAAGCAAGATGCATCAACGAATGATTCCAATCCAAACATAGACGTTCTACTAGACACCACTCTGCGAATTACGGATACCATCAAGTCTTGGAAGCAGGTTTATGATATCTTAGAACATGAGATTATTAACTGTCTGGAAGATTCTATCGAGAAAGACGACGAGTCCTTCTCAACCAACCTCAGATTGGTAGCTCAGTCAGAACTACACAAGATTGTTGCACGACCTAAGATTTTACCCTATAATGATATGATAAGCTGGGCTCTGGAGCACGTCGACATTCAAACTAGAAGTGTTATCAGTCACCAGAAGACCTTCATCGACTCTTTTCGACCGAAGAACCTACCAGTAATGTATAAACTTTCTTCTACACCCAAATATACTTACAATGCAACATTTCTTCTGGATTTTGAGAGAAAAGATTGCACTCAATACGGTATAAATGGTCATGATATAATCAAGACCTGGTGTGGACATCCATACAAATTCAAAACTGACGCTCATGGTATGTATTCCACAATGTCCTTAGATGCTCATCTCTTATATATATCCATGATGCTCTTGTTGGAAAATGTTTAAGAGACAGCATATGCTTGTCATTGATGGCAAGTACAACAGTGATGATGGCTTGTGTACAGCACCGATGATCAACAGGAAAATAGAAGATAAGTCCAGAAATATCGAATGATCGAAGGCAACACTGGAAAGTACAACAATGATGATGGCTTGAGTACAACAATGATGATCAAGAGGCAAATAGAAGATAAGTCCAGGAAGATCGAATGATCGAAGGAAACGCAACATTGATAAAATGATCGAAGGGCCGAGAAGCATTTCTGATTGTTGGATCTCATTCAAAATTCCCGAAAGAACGAGGGCCGTCAGATCAGAATATAGACAAGAAGAGCGCTGAACAGGAGGACAGATCTCAGACGTTATATCCAAGCGCAGGACCCGACCATCGTTGGATCAAGGAGAACTTGCACACCTTTTAAAGTATAACAAGGAGAAGCGGGCGTAATCGCGATATGTGAAATCATGACTTAATCTGAGCCGTCAGATCGAGGTTGAATCTGGACCGTTGATTCCAGTCCATGTCGAAGTTTCGAGGATCGCGAGTTGAACATGTCAAAGATTATTAACATCAGGAATCCCGATATCGCGATATGCGAAATTGTGATGTAATCTGAGTTGTCAGATCAAGCTCAAATCTGGACCGTTGATCTAACTCCATATCGGAGTTTCGGGGATCGCAACATGGAGAGGCAAGTAAACAATGCAACAAGAATGCCGATTTCACGATATGCGAAATTGCGATTCAATCGCAGCCATTGAATGAAGATCTGATCAGGACCGTTGATCCCACGCCATTTCAGGGTATCGGGGATAACGACTTCGAGAGTCGAGATGTCTCTTCTCCAGAATCACGAAATGCAAAATCGCGAAAGTGTCTTATGCATAAGGCTGTGGTCACAACCCATGGTCTCGAGAAGGGAAGGAGTCAGTCCAGATAAGCTCCATTTCGGGGTTTCAGAGATTGCGACTTGGAAAATCGAGATGCCTCATCTCCAGATTCACGAAACGTGAATTCGCGAAAAGCGCTTTTTGCATAGGCGCTTGGTTATGACCATAGTCATATTGAGGAAGGATCTAGTGTAGAAAAGTTCTGTATCGGAACTTCAGAGATTGCGAAATGAAGTGTCGAGACACTCAGCACATAATTGTCGAATGCCGAAATGCCGAAATGAATGCAAGATCCCATGGATTCAATCCAACGGTCCAGGTGAAGTTGAACAAGATCGGAGGGCTACTATTGCACGACACAGTGAAACTGCTAGTAACAATTGATGGTTTCTACTAGAGGATGTGAAGAGACTTTGGTGTGATTTCCAGAGGAGCTGAAGAGTCACATGGAATCTGCCAGTGGAATGAAGACGATTCGTGGAGGAAATTGACGGCTGAATGAGGGTTTGAGCTTGTAACTAAAACAGAAAGGATGAGCTCGACTGTAATAGAGAAGACGAAGAGTCTCAACTGCCAGAGAGAAAAATGAATCTTGGCTTAACACCTAGTGATGATAGACACAGGGGTTGAACTGCCAGAGAAGTTGAAGAGTCGTGATGATGATCACGCAAAGCACTTGAGATGTGGAGGAGATTGGCGCGGTATGAGCATGCAGAATAATGGTGAATATTGCATGCATAAGAAGCATAGAAGCAATATATACACGGTACAGAGAAGAGAAGAGGTTGCGGTTGCTGTTGGAGTTTGCTGTGGTTGTTGTTGGTGAAGGTGATTCATGTGTGAAGAAGGAGGAGAGTGCAATAGCTGAATTTCATAGAAGAGGAACTGTGCAGTGAATGGACATGGCGCACAAAGCATAAAAAGCAGAAGAACAGACAACACAAGTCATGTGTGCAGAAAGGCAATGAGGCAGAAAGAGCAACGAAATGCAACATAACAGTGATGAGTCTAGTAAGCCATTGTTGAACATCATATCACTGTAATAAGTTTCAGTAGCAAAGATTTATATTTCAGGGTGGAAGGGAGGTGCTAGGGAGGACTTTTGTCCTCATAGGTTCAAGTGGGTGCTTGAACACAGGAAGTTGTATCTTCCATCTGGTTGCAGCCAGAGAAACCAGGGTGGCAGGGTGGTGCAAGGGAGAACTCTTGTTCTCTGTTATACGGGTTGGTGCCTGTATGATTGGAAGTTGGTGCTTCCATCCAATTGGTGCTGAAAACACTCAGGGAGTTGGTGCTTCTAAAGAAAAAGAGGTTTTTATCCCTTATGGGTTTCCTCGGGAAATATCTGTCTCTGTGTATCACATGTGTGTGACTGATGCTGAATATGCTATTGCTTACTTCCCTGCACTATTGTGATTGTCACTCAGTGTTTCTGCAAAGAGTTTAAAAGAAGCATAATTGTTTAAGCACAGTAACAACTGATTCACCCCCCTCCCCTCTCAGTTGTCCATCAGCTCTGCCATTTATTTGGGAAAAATAACCATGCACATTTCTCAGTTGAGTGGGTGTCTATAATGAATGAAGTAGTCGAAGGCTATACTTTCAACTGGGATAAATTGTTGTATGACAACCTGGATAAGGAGATTGTTGAGTACCAATCATTGAAATCAAAAGGGCAACCTGCTCCTTTTTACATGTCTGCATATATCATAGATACCATTTTCTTCATGACCCCATTCTCCCTGATGAACTGGAGTTGGACCCCGACTAGTTCTGAACCTATACACTTCTACCACTCCAAACTATGGGAAGAAAATTATAAAGATTTTTTTTACGAGATCTGTCACAATGTAGTGGTACCTATTCATATAGATATCTATGGCCACCCGCCGCCCATGATTTTGTAGAAGATTATGGGAAACTTAAGCACATTTGCAGACCGATACATTGAGGAGAACTTCTCTTACATTAGATTTTTTGGTTGCTCCATTCCTCCTCATGCCCTTCCACAATTTTTACCTGACAGGCTAGTGTGCAGAGAAGTGGCATACCAAACACTAGCAGGAGGAATCACCAAGGAATTGAAAGAGGCCCAGAAAAAGGTATGTCCAACTTTTCCCATTCAGGTTGGTATGTTTACATTGTTAGATTTTGGTCATACCAAAGTCGAGGTTACCGCCTTGGAAAATGTCAAATTAGTTGACATAGAATTCAAAAGACATGATCCACATAAGGTGGTAGGGAATCATTTGGCTCAATACAACATGAAAATATACATTCCTTATGATGATATTTTCAGGGGAGCTAGATCCTATGAAGAAGTTCAAAATAGATTCCAGAGTCTGCCTCTTGACCAACATGCTGGTTTCCTCAGCTTCCAAAAGCATAGATGAAAAAAATTACCTAATATTTTACAAGGAGAGTCAAGGCCCATGCCATCTTCACAGGAAGCTAAATCCACAGAATCTTAGCCAAGTTGCTCAACTAAAAACAAAGTTGAAGAAGTTTTGAAGAGTTTAGATGGGTTATTTAAAGAGATAAAAACATCACTGCTAGGTCTAAATGATCAACGAATATTAGTCCAGTTTGAGGCTTTCATGAATCAGGGACAAGTGTTTCCCCATTCAACAAAAATTACTTCTACTGACACCCCAAGCAAAAAAGGTCCAGAAATCTCCACCGCAATTATCTTTCCTATTCCCTCATTAACTCCCTTAGCGACTAGTTTTGGAACTACTAGTTTGGAGGCCATTCACATAGATGAACTTACTCCTATATTGCCCGAAGAAATGCCTCCGCCAAGTTTATTTTTCAACAAGAAAAGGAAATTTATTGTAAAGAAAGAATCTCAGCAAAAAGATGGAGTAGTTACTAAAAGGAAAAAACTAGTGTATGATGGAAAAGGCCAAGATGATCCTGAGGTTTGCCAAGGAGGTTGCAGATTCACTAGGGGATTTTTCCACTGCCAACCAATGGTCAGTGGATAATCTAACTAAGAAAATGCAACAAAAATCTCTCTTGGTAGAACAAATGCATAATGAAATGAAAAGCACATAACAAATTGTCAAGAGGAAAATGAATCAAGACATAGAGCAAATCATGATTAATTATCAGCAGTAGATGAAGGAGTTACATGAGAAACTCGAGATGATTTACCAGAGTTCACAGACCAAGAAAGCCATGATTACTCAGTGAGACATTTTGATAGAATAGTTGCAGGCCAAATTAGTCCTAGTGGAGAATACAAAAATAGACATCACTACTTTCAAAGCATAAGCATCTGAAATCAATGAGAAGCTGGAAGTTGTCCAACATGATCTATATCAAAAGGTGGATACTATTCAGAAATACTATCAAGCAATAAATAATTCTCTGAAAAGTATTATGTGAAACAAAAAGATGTCTGTGTGGCTAGATCCAAGTTTCAGGAATTCATCATATGGAGGCAGAAAGCCAATATCCATGGTCTTGCCCCTTTCTCACAATATGAACAAGTGAAGGGTGAAATGACCTTGAAAGTTTGGGACACAAATCTAGAGGAAAGAAAGAAACTTGCTAGAGAGGCAAAGGAGGCTTGTATGGAGACATTATCTTATGTAGAATCAAATTTGGTTGAATTTGAAGAAAATGATATCTCAGAGGCACTGGGACAGATTGAAATAGAAATGAATAAAGAAAACTAAAAAAAAAGGAGGAAAATATTCAATCTGTCATCCAACAGATGAATCAGATTGATTTTCTCAAGATTAATGAGTTGTTGGTGAAGCCAAATTTACAGTATCAAATTACAGCCCAGGAAGTAAAGAAGATCCAGGAGAAGCTGGCACTAGTACAAAAGAAGATGTTTGCCTTTGAATTGAGTGAGAAAATTGAACCTTCGAGATTTGTGGTAGCCTTGATGGACACGTGTACCCAGTTCAATGAACAAAGGAAAGTGAGTGCATCTGGGAGAAAATGAAGGAACATATGAAGCACCAACACATCAAACTATAACTCAACAATATCTGCATTTTGTTTTTCCATTGGAATTGTATTCTATATTTAGAGTAGATATTGTGGAAAGTCCAACTACTTTTAGTTAAGACAATTTTTGTATAAATATATAGATTTTAGATCTATTCAAGGCTGCTTCTAGCCTAATGTAAAAGATAGAACTTTTTTTTAATAATAATACAAGTGCAGACAGAGATTCTAAGTTTCATTTCATTTGAGTTATGTGTTTTCTCTATGTCTCCATCTTTTATGAGTTTCCTTCTGTAGTTCTTGAAGAGTGAATTATTACAATTTAGTAATACATCTATTGTGATCATAATACATCAAAAATCCATTCAGTTACAGTTTTTCCTCTATTATTACTGTGAGTAAAAACAAGACTTGTGACTTGTGTGAATTGTTGCATTCTTAATTTATTTTCAAGGGTACATCTTCTATTTTTCTTCTACTGCAAACAAGGTGAGACTTATCTGTAATTGATACCTTTCTTTGTTTTAAAAGTTTTGTTAATCACTTCTACATCATTTGAAATTAAAATTATGACTCAGATAACGAGATACAATCTTTGTACTGTCTGATCATAAAATTCATTTAAAGTTATTTCTCAAGAAAACTGAAGGTAGAAGAAAGCACTTATAAAAAAAATTCATTTAAAATCTTTGATGCCTGACATTATTCTTTGAACCTAGAATTAATCTTAGCAACAATAGAAGGTATGTAGAAGAGATATGACATATATCCATGATGAATCCATTAAGACATATCAACTAAAAATATCTAATCAAAAAATTATTAGGCGGTTACTGAGCGGTGCTACTATGTTGCACATGCTAATGAATATTCCTTCACTATTTTGCCACCATAACTTTGCGCTCAAAACTCAGATTGAGGCACGAGGATAGTCATTGGAAAGTTGTTTAAAAAATGAATGCATTTAAGGAATCCTACTTGGGAGTAGTGCATTAATATTCTTCATAATTTAAAATGAATAATGACTTGTAATCTAATTGATAAATATTTTGCAATATGCTTAATTCTAACAACAATTATTGCATGCACATTCTTGCAGAAGTAGAGATACAGAAAATAAGACTTTATTTCCTACATGAGAACTAGAGACATGGAGGATTCTCAAGGGTTTTATAGCCATGAATAAGAAATTGGAGGTATGCATATCAACATGGGTAATGCTAAGAGTGAGTCTAATGGGAGAAGAGACAGGCAGGGAACTGTAACTATGAGAATCCTGCAAAAAGAAGTGCATAGCTATAGGGCCGACAATGAGAGGACCATGAAGGATCAAGAAGATATACTTCAAATCCTAAATATGATACAGAAACAAATTAACAAGGATTTTGTCTCCAAGCAAGCAGCTAGTGCTAGACAAGTATCAACATCAAGATCCCATAGAAAAATAAATGACCATGGGAATGATAGGCAGTCAAGAAACATGAATAGACAACATCATTCTACAAGGCATTCCACCAGAAGAACTCATGCAAGTTCATGTCTAGGGAGAAACCCAAGTGTGTCTCTTGTTCGAAGGAAAAGGAGAAGACTCAAGGCATACATCTTGTAGGGAGAACTCAGGAAGATTAAGCCACCAATTTTCAATGGTGAGCACAAGAAAGGAGAAGATGTCGAGGCATGACTATTGGAAATGAAGAAATATTTCCAGCTACATGATTACCCATCCCAGGTAGAAGCTAGAATTTCCACCTACCACCTGCAAGGGAAGAAAACCATGTGGTGGGATCAACTTAAACAAGTCAAGAACCTTGATGAGAAAATAATCTCATTGAGGTAGTTCAAGGGATATTTCCAAGAGAAATATTTTTCCAAACATTACTATGAAAAAAAGATGAAATAGTTCTTTAAACTCAAGTTGGGAACCATGACAATGGAGGAATATGAGAAGCGATTCTTTGAATTTTTGAAGTTTGTTGACTTCATCAAGGATGAAAAATTCAAAATTCAAAGGTTTCTAAGTGGGTTACCCTCTTTCTACAGTGATAAGATTCAATATGATAACCCTAAAACCTTGGAGGAAATCATAAGGAGAGCAAGACATCTATATGAGTAGAGAAAAGGAAGACCAGTTTTCCAAAAATCTTGGAATGACAAGATGAAAGATAAGAAGGTTCAAAGGCAGAATGGTTTTAAGCCACCCTTTTTCAGGAATATTTTCCAAGCGAATCAACACGGTTCAAGTCACACAAAATGAACACAAGAATGCAAATTCATTTGGAAAAATTCCAAGGTAGTAGCCAATGAAATGTTGGGAATTTGGGGAAAATCATCTATATAGGGACTGCCCTCACAAACGAGAAAGAATGAGGATTTTCCATAACATTCATGAGGTTGAAACCATGGAAGACATGGGCAGGAGCATGCCAAGGGTTAATGTAACGTTGGATAATAAGCAAACTGAATATCAATCTCCCATGATTGCAGTGGAATGTAAGATCAATAATGATCCCATAACAATTTTAATTGATTCTGGAGCCAACCATAGTTACATAAATGCTAACATTGCTGAAAGATTTCACTTGCAAAGAAGCAAGAATAAGAAATCTTGGTTAGTTCAGTTAGCCACGGGGGTTAAGAGGAAAATCAATGAGTTGGTTAAAGATCATCTGATAGACATGAATGGACTTAGCACAAAGGTAGATGTAAACATCATACCGTTGGGTTCATATGATTGTCTAATTAGCATGGATTGGTTGGAGAAACATCATGATGTCCTAGACTGTTATAACAAGACAATCACATGTCTTGATGAGGAAGGGAAATAGGGAAAGATTCAAGGCATTCCAAGAGTTGTAGCTATTAGAAAGATTTCAGCTATGCAGTTGAAGAAGATATTCAAGAAAGGATGACAGATGTTTGCAAACTATATGGAGGAGGAAGCCAAAGACAAAGTGGCAAGCATTGAAGACCATCAAGTTTTGAGGGATTTTGAAGATGTTTTTAGAGATATTCTGGGACTACCACCAAAAAGAGACATTGATTTATCTATTGATTTGGTGCCATGAGCTTCCCTAGTGTCTAAGACACCTTACAAAATGGGCACACTAGAACTAAAAAAGTTGCAGATGCATCTTGAAGAAATTTTGAAGAAGGGGTACATATGCCCAAGTGTGTCACCTTGGGGAGCCCTGGTTCTTTTTGTGAAGAAGAAGGATGGAACCTTAAGGTTGTGTATTGATTTTAGGCAGCTTAATAAGGTTACCATAAAGAATAAGTATCATTTGTCAATAATTGATGATTTTTTTGATCAGCTGAAAGGTGCAAAACTATTTTTGAAGATTGACTTGAGATCAGGCTATCGTCAAGTAAGAATAAATGAAGAAGACATCAACAAGAAAACATTCAAAACAAGATATGGGCATTATGAATTCATGGTAGTGCCATTTGGGCTATCAAATGCCCCAACAATTTTTATGTGCTTAATGAATGGAGTGTTGAGGGAGTGTTACAGAGAAATCCCCTTGCGGACAAGTGGATTCTCCCTTGGATACTAGACCCCTATGACCAAGACATAAAAGTTCTATTGTGGACATTGTCTTTCCCTTTCATGAAGCTAAACTATCCAAAGAAGAAGAAGGAAGAAGAGTAAATACCTTTTTACCGACGTTTGTCCTTGCTCGATCCAGGATAATCTTGATCTCCAAGTTCTTCAGAAGGTCCTGCAATACAATGAGCAACAACAATGAGACACACTTCCTACTCTACCATGATTAGCTTCATAATGGATCTATGAAAGAAACAAGTTCATGAAACATACACAAACTTTAAAGGAAACATGCAAAGCATAGATTTATATTAATGAAAACAAAGTGATATGCTTACAGCCATGGATGTAGGTACAACAGCTTCACCAAGCTCTCTTTGTCCAGACCCTTGCTCAAATAATCCTCACAAAATGTTGATGCTTAGTTGATATCTCCCTTATGAGATCATAAGTTTTATGCTTCACAATGTCTCTCCTTTCACCATGAAGAGGCCTCCTTATATAGGCTTGGAGAGGCCTAACCACTTGAGAGATTATTGGGATAATTTGAGGATTCTTCTCCTTTAGTTTTGGATCTTCCCTAAGATCGAGCCTTGACCTTAGATACGAATCCAACCAACTCCAAATATGAAGGGATTCTTCCCCGATTTCTCTCAACAATCCAAATATTCGCTCAAAAAAGGTCAGCGCTCCCTCAGAATGGGGCACAGAGCGTTGGAATGCTCCCCCAAAAGAGGTCACAGAGTGTTGGCACTCCCTGACAATGTATAGGGGAGCACTGCCTTCCAAAATTGATTTTTTAGTGGTTTTCTCAGTGGCAAAAGACTTGCATTCTTTGTCAAATGACTTCTCCTCTTCATAACCAGTATTTTTTCTAAGTGTTCTTGATAATGTCGTCTGAGACACAACATGGACACGACAACAATATGATATTTGTGACACTTGTAGGCGAAATGCAACACTTGCGACCTTGGTAATGATGACACTAGGCCTTCATCCTAATGAGTAATTTTGATGTGTAATAGATTGCCCCCCAAAGTGCGAATTTAGAAGATGAGAACTGATGACTGAAGTACTTTGTATACTTTTTCAAGCAAGGGTACAGACTCAGAGAACCTGATAGAAGCTACACACAACCATCAAACAAATATTATGACATGTTTCAAACCTAAGGCAGGCATACCTATGCTTGAGTGATAAAGACTTTCAAGGTACGACCACCATAAAATACACTGCAGATCCATAATTATATTGACAAAAAGGTATAGCCACTGAAGATACAATGTGGATCTATACTCCTATGACTTGAACTGATCATAGCCATGAAGAATACACAGTGGATCTATGAGATGACAAGACATAGCCACGACCAATACAAAGTGGATCTATGTAACATTATATGTGTCAATGTTCAAAAGAAACTCCGTCGCAACCAGGGAAAAGTACAGATAAGAGTGATGACTCAACCCAGGGTCTTCTTACCGATCCCGATGTAGTACGAATCTAACCATGTGAATAGATGTCCTGATGTCAAACATGGAAGAAACCACTTGATTATCGGTCAATGAGGTAAACTGTTAACAAGCACGAGCGAAATCACCATTGATGTCAATGATTCCCAAGGTACTTAGTACATTCTAGCTAATGTGAATGGATGAGATAAAGTTGAACATCTGTGGAATCATCTTATTAGAGGTCAATGATGTAAACCCACTGTTGGACACGAGGAGGCTTGCCATTGAGGCATGCAGGTCCCAAGGTACTAACTGGTTTCTAAGTGTAGCTCCTGGATAATGTGCCGAAGTCGACAGGAATAAACTCGTTGAGGGGAGGGCCTTGGTGTATCCCCCATCAATGACATGAAACTGACACAGAGATGTAATTGGTGGATAAAAAGAACATGGACTGACATGGGTATTGAAATAAGAATTTGTGATGGTTGACTCTTGAGGCAGATACTTCCCTTGAACACTGAGGCATGATAGCATAAACTTGACAAGGACCAAAACTTGATAATGCAGTGGATATTGTGAATTTCATCGGGTGACCCAAAGGAGTAAGGAAACTCAAAGGATTGGTTCAGTGCAAAGGTTCGGCGGATATAAATGCGTGCAAAGATAAAATGCTGTGTTCAAGGGCGACTGTAAGAATTATTGGTAATGTTCTCAAAAAATTCTTGGCTTGCTTCCTTCAGTTTTCCCCCATCCAGATAGATGAGTACCTATTTTTAGTTTAATGAGATCGAGGAGGGTAACACATGCTCGATATAACTCACCTTTGGTAAGTCCCTCTTCCTTTGTTTAACGAACTGGAAGAAGTAAGGGTTCGGTCTCATATGGGCCCTTCAATGCATGATCCTTTAACGAGTCTAGAGAAGGTAAACTCGATGGTTTTTCATATTTAGAGAGTCTGAAAATGACTTAAAGATGGCTCCAATGTTTTCCTTTTTCGTAATGTTAGTCTCGCAAGGCCGAAAAAGAGATAAATTATCACTCGAAAGACACCCTTTCAAACCTTTTAATGAGTGGGAAAGGAAGCAAGATCACTCGGAAGTATTTTCACGTTTAGAGAGTTTGAAAAGAGATTAAAGATGACTCCAAGGGGTTCCTTTTTCATGTATCCACGCGGGTCCGAAAAAAGAGATAAAAGTTTACCTGACGCGTTCTTATGTGTTTGAGCTTGAGAACAAACTAAGACTATGCTCGTGAATGTGACAAGATGAAAAAATGAACAAAACTGCTCTGAACCCTACTGATAATGTCAAAACTGCATTCTAGGGGATTAATAAGGCCTCCAAAATATTTTCAAAAACCCAAAAATGACTATAACTTATGCAAAAATGAAATGTATTATAGTAAAATGGGGTAACAATATCATTTACCATTTCATTTGTGCAAAGATTAGTAGCAGTGGAGAATATGTGCTTTGGAGGTGAATCTTGCATTGTTTGGTGCCGGAGCTAAGGTCAACCATTTTCCTCGCCGTTTGGACCAAGTTAGTGCTTTTCTTCCTTTCTTTTATTTGTACGGTTCAAAATTCGTTTTTAGGCAATGGTTGGGCGCAAAAATTGATGCCCTGGGTTGTATCAAGCGCTCAAAAAGGCGTGGTGCTCTTCTAGATTTAGTGGGGGAGTGCTGCTTGTTTGTTAAAGCACCCCTACAAGCTATTGAAATGCGTGCCAATGCACTGGTGTAGTGGTGGAGAAGGTGCTGCCCAAAAATAGAAGAAAAAAAAGCCGAAAACTGCCAATGCTTTCTCAAATCGTGAATGGTGTGCGTTCTAATTTTTAAAGTGCCTTGATAGCTGTTGTAAGGCTACGTTGGTGCACTAATGTGCATATGAAAGGGGCATTGGCCTCATAGACAAAGAAAACAATTTTTTGAAAGTTTTTTAATTATCCAAAAATTGTCGAAAAAACATGATTAATGAATTTTGGTTGTTGATGATTGTAGGTAACTTCGGCAATAATCATGATTGAGTGGAAAGAAAGAGAGCATGAGCTCGATGATGTGGCTGCCTTACAAAGTCCCCGAGCACGAGCTACATTGAGGAATTGCAGTCTCCTCATGTTCTTCAAAATGCAAAAATTGAAGAAAGATATTCTTCTTCTCGAGCATTTGATCGGGCTATGGAACATCGTGGAACAAGGGTTCCAAATTGGAACGTAGCTTCTCACCATAGAGTTGGAAGATGTATACTTCTTGACCGACCTCTCGAAAAGAGGGGCTCTTGTAGTTTTATCCAGACAGAGGGCACTTCCTTCGCTTGTGGATGAGTACATGGCAAACCATTGTGTCCCAGGAGCGAGACTAGTGGGAGGTAGAATCACAATCAAAGATATCAGGGACCTACTTCTTTAGTCCATTTTGTTTTCCATTATGAGTATAGTTGGAAGTACCAATGCATGCATAGTTTCAAGATCACAGGTGGCCTATGGTTTACAGTGTCTAGAGCCAACATTTTTTAACTGGAGTGCAGGGTTCCTTCAGAATGTGAAGGAGCAGATTACGAGATGTAGAGCACGGCAACAGAAGCAATTCGGGTATGGTTCATTCTTGGTTTCATTATTTTTAGAACACATTCCTCAGATGCAACCTCAAATTGCATTAGAAGTGCGGCCAATGGGAGAACCACGTATGGAGTGATGGACTAACCTGTCTCCGAGACTAGGCTCAGATTCAGAGTTCAAATTCACCAGTGATTTCTTCACTTCGCTGGGATGCCAATTGATCGTGATAGAATATTTTCCATACGCCGGAGTGGATTTCTAGGGAAGCATGGACCTGGTCCTTCCAGATGGGGTGGACTGGGATGTGTCAGGTAAGAAACCAAAACAGATATTGTCAAGTGTGTTTTTATTTATTTTAAAATTATATTATTTTTGTTTGGGTACATAGAAGAGTTGCTAACGGATGTATTGTTTCATCATGCAGACAAGGGAGAAACACATCTAGAAGAGATACCAGTATTGGGGCACCGCGGGGATGCTTAGGTAGTAGTAGTGGCAGGGGGTCTCCAAGAGGTGGAGACAAACCTCCATGGTCTTACGACGGGTATCCCTCCTCTTGAGAGGGAGAATGTACCTTTGCACTTGCAGAGACACATAGTGGGAGTTCCTGAGAGTATTAACTCTTTACTGAGACGAGTATCCCGTGCGGTGATGTGCTACTTGGAGCACAATGTGATGCTGGAGGACTAGGACCTCGCTGATGATTTTTTGTATAGTATTTATGACGATGTTATGGGCATGAGTACCCAACATTTCTCCCTTCTATGTACCTTTTTTTATGTAATCAAACATTTTCAGTCACGCCGTATATATATACATTTTCGAGTTTTTACAGTGCCAAATGATTTGCAAATAATGATGTCTTTTATGTGATGTGTTTTAATTTACATGATGATATGTGATGTGATTTATTTCCTTTATGAAAACTTATCTATGTGTGAGATACCTATCCATGATGTAATTGGCTAACGAATCTGAAATGGTATTGAGTTCTCTTGGTATGTGTCTGTATTCGATAAAATCAAACATTCGTTCAAGACAACGAACTCATAAGTGGAGACGTAGTAGGATAGGATTGTGAATAGCGTAGATTCAATTAAGTTGATAGACCACGAGTTGGGAGTCTAGGTTGATGATCATGCGAGAAACGCCTAGGGAGGAGGCTTCGGTTAAAAGTCCGATGACAACATGATATTATGCCATGTTGTTAGTTGGTGAGATCGGAAGAG
>CBVK0101695231.1:0-21039 GCA_900067695.1 Picea abies | reverse complement strand
CTAATCTAAGAATTCATAATGTATTTCATGTTTCTTTGTTGAAAAAGTATATTCATGACCCTACTCATATGATTGATTGGAACTTGGTGCAGGTGAAACCCGAAGGCAAGTTCTAGGTGGAACCCCTACGCATTCTCGACCAGAGAGAAATAGCACTTTGGAACAGAGTCATCACTCAGGTAAAGGTGCAATGGAAGCACTTTAGTCCTGAGGAGGCCACTTAGGAATTGGAGGGATATTTGCAGAAATCTCATCCAATCATGTTCCAAGAAAGGAACGAACACTGAGGACAGTGTTTTACTGAAGGGGGAAAGGATGTGACATCCCCAAAAATAAAATATTTTTGAAATTTAAATTTGTTGGAAATTTATTCTGTTTTTAGTAAATTCGAATTTGGAAAATTTTTGCCATTTATGGCAATTCCGAATTTCGAATTCGATATTTGTAATTAATTATTATGACTGTTGGGCAGAGATCTGATTTGAATCAACTAACTATTTGGCTATGACACGTGTACAAAAACAAAATATTTATATTGATTGCAAGAGGACAAATGGAACAACCATGTTAAAATCAGTTGACCATGACTCCATGAGTGGGGAACATGTTGGAACTACCTCTAGGCTGATTATTACAAGTGGCAGATTAGTGATTTGGCCATTGGAAGCCCCTGAAAATCAAGGATTTAGAAAGCTGCGAAAATTCCCAAGGGAGGGAAAAGACCTAGGCAAATTGATTAAATAGCATATGTTAGGAGGCAGGACGTTGCCAAGTATGCTAGGAAAAGACTATGGAATTTCTTGCTATTATGAACACTACTGTTGGAGTGTGAGGCAAGAGGAAACTATTGGAATTGTAGGACATTGTTGAGGAGGAGTTTTATTTTCCAATTTCACCCTCATGGAATCATGGTCAAGTTAGGGGGTGAATCAGGCAAGTGATTTTGACTGCCCTATTCTATGGTTGGGAGGAACGTGGTTCTTCTGTTTGTTTTCCAGCGAGTTAGTTCAGATATGTCCTCTTAACCCTCCTCTGTTTAAAATCGTTAAATGGATGGTGTAATGCATCTGTTAATCATGAATTGAGTAATATTATGGACGAAAGATCGAAATCAAATGTGATTATCTCTGTTGTATTTTATTGCTGGGTAAATACTAAATTTCCATCAATCTACTAGTTGCAAGAATATGCTTGGTTAAGTCCTGAAAGGATAATTTCCTATGGGTTAGTTGATTGTTGTATTAAAGTAAAAGCGGTAGACGATTCCCCACAACTGAATGGTTCTTACCGTAATGAACTAATTAAGTGTGCATTGTAAATGGAAATTAAATAACGGGAATATACATACATATAGTTGTATGTTTATATTTTCCTGTAGGTTATGACCCATACTGAAATACAATAAGTAAACGAAATATTTTTTTTTACATATTAAACATTATGTTATCCGGGTACGCAAATGCTTGGGAGGAATTTATGTATGAAAAGTAATTGAAAGAATTGCAAAAATTCTCTACAGAAAGACCTACAGTACACAGAGTATAAATATTTCAGTCGATTTGGTCTAATTATCTACATGTTAAAGCACTGGAATAAATTGGAAATAACATCGTTTAACACAGAGCTAATTCTGGAATGTAATATGAAGGGTGCGAAGGCCCTAAATGAAAACGAAAGAATTCTGGAACCCCTATTTATACATATGCTCGGGTAACATCCACGATGTTATAAAACAATAACAGGAATCACCTCTGTGACTGTAATAGTCTGACAAGTAATGAAATAAACAACAGACTCTACTCAACTATAATGTAATGGCCTGCTTTCAAGAAGTTATATTGATATATGAATACTTTTGACAATCAGAATTTAACCATTCTGTATTTCTCTACTTTCATTATGCGACATGCAAAGAGAAGAGTCCTAAATCTTGGATTAATTAAACAGAAGAAAAAAGTTTGAACCCAGATTTAGGGTAGGTATGAAACTACGCGGTTGATGAAATTATAAATAGTTTATATGGTACATTATTATAATGATGGTTTCCTTGCTAAAACAAGAATCGATCTTTAAACTGGGTACATTACAATTTCAGACCGAGGAAAAACTTTGACTTTTGCATCAGGGACGATTGAATCCTGAAGGGGTTGTGTTAAGGAACCTGAGTACCTTTTCCCTTGAAAGGATGGCCGAAATTCCAAATTTTCGGATACTTCTATCCTGCAAAGGAAACAAGAAGTCGTTATCATCATTTCACTTGGGTAGAAAAGTAATTACAACTAAAATGTTGAGGCAGAACGTTTATAGGGAACCAAAAATTTAAAGAAATAAATAAAATCAGATTTATACTTAACTTGGTCGTGGCATAGGCCGCCCCTCACACCAAAATAATGGAATCCAACCTCGAACTTAATGGGGAAAGGAAGTCGGTACCGATCTGATGGGTACCTCGCAAAAACAGGTTGGAGGCCCCATCATTAGAATGCATTGTATACAGTCTTAAAAAATAAGGAAAAAGAAAAACTTACTCATCCAAAGTAAAACAAAGAAAGACTGATAGGGTTTGAACTAATCCAGAACTACAGCATAAAATTTAATATGCACATCTGAACACACCCGAGAATCCAACCAAATAGTAATCACGCTTTTCTGAATGCTATAAGTGCCAGGGATTATATGTTTGGTTTATTATATCGCCAACGTACTTCTTTAAAATCTTTTCGGACATAGAGTTAACCTATGAATGAAAGTACAGAAAAACCCTTTCATATCTCTCTCAATCTAACGAGTGGTCTATCACGAGTTACCCTATTCCTCAACCTTCGAAGACATGCCCTAGGTAGAGTTCTATCCTAGCTAGTTCCATTCGGAGATTAACACAATGGTGGAATTTATCAGGGGTCTGAAACTTAGATAATAGCAATTTTAGAAAGGGTCAAATCGAAAGACAAAAGAAGGATACGACGAAACCTTCAATGAAGCACAACCCCATAACCTACCAGATAGACTATGCCAGAATGAAGGGCAACGAAGAGGTCCCGAAAGGGTTTGGAGTCTTTCATTACTGAAGGGAAGTTTCCCCAGTAGATTTCGCATTTGGGGTTGTAAGACAACTAACAAGTCACAGGAGTAAACTGTCATGGGAGAATCATAACCAGAGCCACAGTCAAAAGAAGGAAGGAACTCTTCCACCTTAAGTAAAGATGAATCCTTCTTTAAAAAAAAAAAAAATGTTAAGATTACAGAGGGTTGCGATCTTACCAAAGTAAACGGGTAGGGATGCCTGGTTTCCACCTGGTGGGTACCTCTGCGCGTTCGAAGCTCCTCTCGCGAAGAAAATATAGAGGTGTCTGTAGGAACATAAAACTAAAAGACTATGAGAATGACGATGGAATAACTCATAAACCTAAAGCACCCTTAATGCGCAGAGTAAAGAAGGTCAGTACGATGGAGGGTTCTGCCCATGTGAAGAGGATTAGATGGAATATGCCTATTGGCCAAGGGGTCAAGTGAAACCATTGGTTTTCGCATTCACTCCAGAATTCATTAAAGGTCGAACCAGAGCTTTAACTCCCGCCTGTCGATATTTTGACCTCACATTAAAGGCGTACGAAACTAAGGAGGGTCCCCTCCCGACTCAACCAACTAGAAATGTGAACCACATATGCGATGAGACCTGTTAATGGGTTCAGTTAGTGTTTCACAGTTTTAACCTTTTTCTTTTAATAGAAACCCATAGATCGTTAACCAACCTAGGGGCTTAATTTGAATGCATGGACTTTAAAAGAATAATGCTAACACTTAGGATAATCCTATAGCCTATGTTCTAGAGTATGTATTGCGATATATATTTGTGGTAGATCATTTGAACCTTGCCCTATTAAATACTATTGACACCCCTTGCGCATAAGTTTAAGAATTATTTTGCATAGGAAAGAACTTTGGGGTCATGAATCCTATGTCCACCATAGTCCAAGTTCTGTATAGTATGACACGTATAAATGTTTGGAAGTATTAGGACTTACAGAAATGTTAGAGTAATGGACAATTATCTTAGCATGACCTAAACACCTATATGTTGGTTGACTAAAATGTCAACATAGGTAACTGTAGTATAAGAAACTTATCATAGTTTAATAATAGAGAAAATGGTCATTTTATCCTAAGGACGAATCTATCAAGTTAATTAGGATTAATGTTCTGGAGAAGAAATTTTTTTTTTATGTCAAAATTAAGGTATATTACAGGCGAGATTTCATGGTTTAGGGTAAGGAATAAAGGATGACTTTTTGTTTTGGGAGGAGACAACCTGTTGTGCTTCCTTAGATCATTTAATGCTTCCACCCAAGTCTAGGGGTGAACCATTAAGACATGGGCACATTTTTCATCCTTTATGCCACTGGTAAAGCATTGTCAAAAAGAGCATTTAACATTCCCTTCATGTGGAAATCCAAGTGCTCAATGGTAGCTATAAAGTCTTCCACTGTGCCAAATTGTTTCAACTTGGTCAAACAACCTAAATGGTGGGTTTCAGTGTCAAAGAATTCATAAATCTCTACAACATATTGTTTCCAATAGACATACCCTTCATGTGCATTTTTTTCTCCATTTCCACCATTGTTAGTGTTCAAGATATAGATAGAGAACACCATAACAGAGCTTTTCCAGCTCATCAATAATTCCATGCAAAGAGAAATTATGTTCCATTTGAGTGACCTAACATGTGGGATCCGATCCATAAAAAATTTTCACCTCCACTCTAGGAAGACACAGGTCCCACTCAAAGTGGTTGGAATGGGACGATTTAGTGCCTTATGGGTTACAAGATGGTGTAGAAGAGAAAGGATCTTGATCTTGCTTAAACAATGTGGTCAAGTTGTTCATTGCTTGGGATTGCTGACACATTACTATCAAGTGGTTCACTACTGCTCGAAGTGATTCTATTGGAGCGAGCAGGGAATTTATGCTACAAATGTTGGAAGTTAGGTTAGAGATATTGTTCCTGGTGTTGTGGGTAGAGGGAAAACCATAGGTTCAATAATAATAAACCAACAAAACCCTTATAGAATATCCCTTTCAACATCACCTGCAAGAAAGTGAAGTCTCACCCAAGGAATCTAAAGGAGCTGTAGGAACCAAGTTTCTATAGTGATGAGGAGAAGTGAGGGATTCAATATTACCATATTATGCATTGTTCTTTCATCTATTGTGTGCATAGTTTCCATTACTTAACCTTTAATTATCATGCAATATACCATGTGTGTGACATTACTCCACTTAATCTTCATTCATTCATCATTAACTTAATTGTGCAAGATCATAAAAACATATTTCAGTGACATAATTAGAATATTAAACATTCACCATCATTGCGCAGAAACATAACATACATAAGAAATACATCAAGACACAATATTTTAACGTGGTTCACCCCAAACTAGGCTACATTCACAAAATCTAGCTTATTATATTATTCATTCAAAATCTTCTTATAACTATGCACTACAACTACAAAAGAATATATCGATTGACATTGACCAAACCTGCCTAATTCGTTCTATGTTGCAATTAACACATACCATTCTATTGATCTTCAAATTAGCTCATACTGGATAACTCAACCAAAACAATCAACAATATGAATCACTAGCCAACTCTTCACTAACCACACACTCTCCTGACTAATATCTCCTCACTAAGATCTCTTTCTACCAAAAAAACCATTACATATTTATAGTATTCGATTAGGGATAATCATGTTGCACCATGGTTACAAAGTGGAAAAAATGTGCCAAAACTTCCTAACTAACTCACATTTCTTATGCAATGAATCTTGATATTGTGCTAGATGCTTTCTGCGTGCATTGTTCCTTTGCCAAAATTTCACGTGATCTTCTTCTCCGAAATTCCCAAAACTTATCCAAAATAGAATTCTCCGACAGGCCCCCAACACTCACTTGTGGTTCATCCTGATCCAATTATGCCTATTTCTGCTCTCCCTTCACTACGAGCTTAGTCACCAAGAAGTTATGAAATGTTTCCTTAGAAGTGGTGACGATCACCTTCACCTCTTCTTCTTTCTTTGTTAACTCTTCTGCTACCTCTACTATTATTGGGCCTTGTAACTTCTTGGTAGTATCATGGGTGCCTTGTTTCACCACTCCTTGTGTAGTTGCAAGATCTTCTTCTATATTGTATTATGCCTCTTCCTGTAATAACTCCATCTTCTGCGCAAGAACATGCTACTCTTCTCTCATCTAGTTCATTTCAAAGATTAGCCTCCTATTGTCTTCCATTGCTGTAATCTTCTCTTCTGGTGGAAATTCGTGCATTGCATCCTTAAAGTTTTGTGCTTTCTCCTACATAGCCTTAATCTTCTTCCCAATTTCTTGTAACTTGACATCTTCTGTCAATCGAGTCCAAAATTCTATGATTTCTTCACAAATTTTGGCACACTCTGCTTCTAAACTATTGATATTCTTAATAGTCATGTCCACCATATTCTCCATTCACTCTCTCTCCTTAGGTGTAGTACATGGTATTGTTCATGCTTCCAATTCTATAATCTTTGAGTGGAATTTTTAAATAGCTTTGTCGATATTTGACACCTGCTCTTATATTGGATTATCCACCTTTATTGTTACTTCTGGAAGTTCCTTGTACACTTGTTCGAATGCCTATTGCATCCTCTCTTCCTTCTGCGCAGCCTCGTCCCTTTCCATGGTTACTCTACTCTAGTTGAGATGCAAAGCTACGTTCTCTGTTGTGAACTTAACCAACTCATTGGAGGTGTTTTCCACATGCATGTTGAGTTCTTACATAACGTTGACCTACAATCCTTGTAACATCTCTATTGACAACTTTGAAAAATATAAGTCAATGTGAATTAAGGCTTGCGCCTACTCATGCATCTCGGTTGATGTGAATACTATCACCCCTAGTGTTATATGTACCATCCTACACTCTCCTATACTTCTTATGACTGAAAGACTATCGGCCTCATTTCTATAGTTCATGTTGTTCTTCCTATCTGTGCATCTTCTACCTATTGTAATGGTGTTATCCTTATTGTTTCTAACATATGGCACAACTCAACTATTTGCTTTTTCATATTTCTATTTATCTCCTCTTGTTGTTGTGTCGCACACAAAAATCCATCATCCGTAACTTCTTTAACCCGATCACCAATATTTTCCTGATCATCATCTATATGTGCTTTTATATTTGATTCCTTCATATCCCTCCTCTTATTTCTCTGTGGCACTGATTTTTCATTGTTGATATATTTCCTCTTATCCCCTGGGTGTGGCACAATCTTCCCTTTTTCATTTCCCAGCCCTTCTTCTTCTTATCCTCTTGGTATTTCTTCAATATCTGGTTATTGTGTCTCTATTTTCTCAGTATCTATCGATGGAATTTTCCAATATGCATCCCAGTCTTCCATGACCAGTCCCAATTATTCCTTTTTTATCCTGTACTTTTTTTCCAACCATTCTTTTCTTGGATCCTTCTTTGATTGAATGTAAAGATGGTGTCGATCTACCTTGAACCGTGCAACTGAATTATATGCTTCTGCTATATGTGGTTGTATTTGTGGTGTATCCTAAATACACTGCCTAATGGTCTCCTTGTAAATATAAAAATCAATATTATTGTCTAATTATTACTCCTTATGCGCAGTATTCCACAAGTTTGAATATCTTGTGGCCAAGCATGTCTTATCTTTTTCTCCCAAAAATTGTGCATCATATGGATCCCTCCATGTTGCTAATGAAATTAAAATTAATAACCATGCGTAGTGAAATTCAGTTCCATCATCTTGTGCCTCTTCACAGTTGATGTAGAACTGGTTAAGAAAACATGTTTCCTAGTTCATCTGGATTCCCTTGACACACTTCTCGGCTGTCGCTATTACTCTCGCTGGTACTTGGTCCTTCCGACACTTCCTTAATAACTTAAAGGACAATACTTGTGCTGAAAACCTCACTGTAGAGTCACATATTCTCTCTATATCCAAACCACGCACTCCTCTGTGTGTATGAAACTTCTCTCTCGTGCTCTTTGATAAATCCTTCTCATTATTCTTGTCTAAAAATAATAGTGAGCGGTCCTCCCCTTGCCATGGTAGTCTAGTAATTCGCACAATCAACTCTATGTCAAGGGATATCGACCTATCAATCCATAAGTAACCTCTATGCACGCAGCTCAACAACATCTTCACGCATGCATTCATCTCTATGATCCTTTCGAAATGTGGTATGTCGAATAAATTTAGTTGCCATCTTTCTCCAACCTTGTTTCCCATGTCTATGGCTCTATCACGGTCATCTTTGTTTATACGTTGATGTATTTCTTCAAATACTTTCTCAACGCTAGCTCTAGGAATTTATTCTCATATTTAATGTCATGGGAATTCAGTACCAATACTAACATATCTTCATTTTGGCTTCCCAACTAGCACCATGTTTTGCATTGTCGTTTGAAATACATAATTGAGTATGTGTATTCTTCAGATTGACAGATCTTTTGTAAAAGTGTGTTGTTTTAATGCTAGTCAGTTTTTCTTAAACTCTTCCTTATCACTTCAACGAGAGAATGTTTTTGTGTGACATAATGATTGTATTCCCTCTTTAATTTCATGAATGCAAAGCATGAAGTTAAAAGGTTGGGGTAGAGGGTGCATATCCCAAAAGAGTTGGCGATATTTCCCAATAGCCACATGCATGGCCATTGCATGTGGGGAATCCACATGTTATCATGTCCCTTAGTGGTTCATAGATATATGGGGACCCAAATCATGACCAACTTGGCACTAACACTTACACAATGGAGCTATTAGGATCCATCCCACGATGTAGACAAAACACCAAGAATGAATATTTACACACATATTATAATCTCTTTGCAATATTTATTACATAACTACTAAGATATGAATCTCGTTTATTTAATATGGTTATCTAATCAAAGGCCCACCTTGCTTCATGTTGCTTTTGTTGATAGACTTGTTCATATGTTATCATTAAATAACACACATTGAGGTTCACCACATGTATATCCTGCCAGTTTATTATCATCACTATCATTGATTGGATTATCTTCTTCATAGTGTTCTAGAAAAGCATATAGGAAATGTAAAAAGCATTCTGCAAGATCAAAAAATTGAAGTATATGGTGAGAAGTACAACAAAATTTTCCCTTGAATATGGATCTTTCCTTGAGATTCAACTTTGCCTCTTGTTGAACCATACCTAAAAAAATTCCTTTTTGATCTTTTATCAATTTCATATAGGTTATAAACTCTATAGGTTCAAATTTTGATACATGGATTCTAGTGACCTTAAGCTTGAATTTGAGCAAAAAATAATGCTTGGTAGCCACAATCATATTGGCCTAGAGGTGTAGGATGAAATTGGACCTCCTGTGCATCCAATATTTTCTTGGTAAAAAATTATTTAAGAACACTCTAGTCCATCCAGTCCATGGATTCCTGGGGATATTATAGGGTTTTGCACAAATTATTACCTCTCCTTTTTCTTTTACAAGATGAAGGATTAAGTCATAAATCTCCCATGTGAGAGTTCTTGATCCTATGTGGCAATAACATAGGTAATCTTCATCAAATTTGATCCATGCCCCATACTTTCCTCTGGAAATATTCACTTGAGCTCTTGATAGACCATAGAATGTCGCCCTTTCCCATTTCTCTAAAATATAAATTTTCAAAGGAGAGCTCTTAATATCTTCTATGATAATTTTTGACATATAATTCTCAACAATATCTCTAGTGACGATCTTAAGTAACTCTTTTCATTCCATCATTGCTTCTACATAAAATATTTTTTGTTTATTTTGTTCTCTTTCTTCTTTTTGTCTTTGCATGGCTTCAGAGAAATCTTACATTTTGGTGATGTCTTCTTTGCTTTTTCCTTTGTCTTTGGAGATGATTCTCCTCCAGAAAACATGGAAAGAATTGGTTCTAGTTGTGGGTGCTCCATTGTGAGCATATCATATAGGTAGTTGAGGTACACTGCAAGGATGATTTTAGGGGCTAAACTTTGCTCATGGGCTAATTTTCCATGGTTTTTCCCAAAACAAGATTTGTTTTTCTAAAAATGATTCGCTCAAATTCTATAGGATAAAATTGTTTTACCTTAAAAATCACCAAAATTTTATACAGACTATATAAAATCCTCAGAAATTTGAATATTCTTACAAAAATATCGCCAAACATTTTATACTTGGCATTGGAAGGATTAGTAAGATTCGCCAAGGTTTCTACATTTTAAAATAAATTTCCATCCTTAAAATCATCCCCGATACACTGGTTTGAATTTTATATTAAAAAAGAAATTCTCAATTCATACTACCCATTTCCAGACTTTGGTATGGATGTTTATATGGACTTTCTCATATCTAAGAATTTTTAGAAATATCTTTAAATATGTCATGAACAAGCATTTAACAGGATTCAAATGTAACTTAAAATGCTATATTACCCTTTTCACTACTAGAAGTTCTTTATGGTTGGAGGGATAATTTATTTCCACTCCTCTTAATGAGCTTAAAGAATATCCAAAAACTTATTCCTTGCCATCAATTTTTTCTATCAACACACCTCCCCAAGATTTGTTGGAAGAATCTCTTTCAATAATATAAGTTCTATATTCAGTAGGAAGTGATAATGTAGGAATATATTTTACCTTGGATTTTATTCTTTAGACTACCTTAGTCATTGTTGAGTCCCATGGTGGAGGGGAATTCTTCAGGTGGTGTTGTAGGATGAATATATCATATGCTCATCCTTTGTAAAAGGTTTTGGCATAGATTAATATCCCTTAGAATCTTTATAGTTGTGTTTTATCAATAATGACATTGGGGAATTTTTGAAATTTCTTGAGGATGTGTTCTTGTAGTAGAACTTGCCCTTTACTTATTTTAAACCCAAGAAATTCTATCTGGGTTTTTCCTATCTCCATGTTTGATGCTAATAGAACTAATATGTGTTGGAAGACTAGTTCATAAAATTTCTAGAGATGATTGAGTTGCTCCTAGATGTTTTTTGGGAAGAACATGATGTTATCTATGTAGATGATCAACCATGAGTATTCCCAAAATACACCCTCCTTTATCTTTTTAGATTCTCCCAGGGAATTCTTGAGACCGAACGATATCACCTTCCACTCGTAATGTCTTTGTGGAACCACAAAGGATATTTATATCGGTCTTTAGGGATGATTCCAATATGGTATAAGAAACTAGATTGTAGGTCAAACTTACTGAAGTTTTTTTTACCTTTTAGCTTTTGTAGTAAGGATGCTTTGTTTGGAAGAGGATAGTGAATAGGATGCAACACCTTGTTCAAAAGTTTGTAGTTTACAACTAGCCTTGGTTTACCCCTCTTATTTTATGAATACTTATTTATGTAAAATCCATGGAAATCCCATTGTTTGCAGGGAAATTCCCCTATGGTTGTGGGAAAACCATAATAGATCAATGATCATGTAAAGATCAACAAATTCCAAGAAAATCAAATAGCAGGAAGTATGTAACTATTCTGATCAAAATAACTAACTTTCAGGAAAGAAAGCAAGAAGAACTTACCCGAGGTCCAACGATCGATGTAGATATAAAGCTTGAAGTTATTTCATTCTTGTTTTATTGCTCCTCGAACCTACAAGGCTTGCACACACGGGAATACAAGTGAAGGTAGTTATTATGATAAATAACTAGTTAATTTGATCAAATATGAAAAAAATTACAACAATTAGTGTTCTAGATTAAACATTTATTCAAAAACAATGAATTACATATGAAGAAAACTAGAATTTGAAGGAATGGGCATATTTATTATTAAAACAATAGATTGAGGTGTAGTTGTTACCTCCTCTGGTGCAAAACTACTCCTCGAAAGGACCTTAGGTCCCTGCACCCAAGATACTACCAACATGATAGGCCTTTGACTCTGATACACCAGTGGATAGAAAGAGAATAAAAAAGATCTCCTAATCATATAGGGGAGTGTATAGAATGGGCTGGAAACAAGGGTTTCTAGCTTTGAGGACCAAAATAGTAAGGGAAATTCAAGGGCTTGTAGATGTGGTGGGATTCAACTAGCATGACTTTTATTTCTCATTCATCACCCTTATCCTCGTGGTTAATGCTCTATTCATATCATCTCTAGGAAGTTGGAGATGGTTGTGTATGGGAAAAAGGAGTTAGGGAACTAACCAAACCCATAACTCAACTCGCAATTACATGAAAATATTTTTTTTTGAGTATTTAATGAAATGTACATGAATTTACTTTAAGAAACCCACATATATGCATGTTGTACAATTGTTAGGGCATGTACAAGTTCCAAAAAAATGTTTTTAGATAATCCAGAGGAGGTATGGGGAAAGGGTGCCTGCAAGTAGGATAGGGACAAGGCCAATGAAGTCATCAATGCTTCAGTGGTGGAAATTGATGATATAACACCCGTGAAATATTTGATGGCTCAAACAATCCCTTTTGTATCATATCTTGGATCTCATTTTGGTAGGTCTCTATCATTGATGGACTCATCAGTTATGTGGATTATTTCTATGGATTGACCTGTACTAGTGGACTATAGGGAGGATAAACAAAGTACTTCTCCCTATTCCAAAAGGAATTAGGAGAATATAACGTGCAATATTTCTTCAGTTTCTTTGAGATGGGAGAAAGCATGGACTCATGTTATAAAGCATAACATATGCTTCTCTCCATCTTGTTTAATTCAGTAGAAGAGTCTTTATTTTGCACATACTCTGCTTTATTTGATTCTTGTTTTTCACTGTTTCTTCATCCAGCTTCATGGAACATGGGAATATGTCTTTTGAACTTTTATATATACGAAAAGATTTTTATTTACAAGGTCAATAGTTACATGTGCAAATAATTGCAAAAAATTTGAACCTAAAATGTAGTCATCTTTAATACTATTCATACCATGGAATGATAGTAAGAAATGTTTATTATTTATCTTCAAAGGGAACTTCTTAGTTTCCCCAAAAATATCTACAATAGAGACATCTATAGCTCTTCTTCCTTGTAGAGTGTCATACTAGTAAAAAGAAGGGATTGCATTCGTCCTAAGTACATTTAGCTGACACATTGAGTCTATCATGTATTCTAGTTCATAGGGATTTGTCTCATGAGGGAAGAACCATACCTTTATATAGAGCTTGGTTCCTAAGAGTGCTAACAAATTTGGATGTATTTCAAGTTCTTTCTCAAGTTTTGTTTGTTATTTTTCCTCTGCTTTCTCTTCTTGGTCTAGTACCCTCTTTTTCTTGTATCCTCTATGAAAACAAGGAATTTATTGTGCTTCATAAAGCAGTTTAGACATTTACTCATATGAGGAATTGTCTCTCTCTATTCTTATTACTTCAATCAATCCTTTCCATTCTTTGATCTTAGTCATTGTTGTCTTCATGATTCCCTATTTTTTATTAATATAGAGTAGCAACATTATTTATTTATATTTACATAATTGTCACCTATCAGGATGTGCAAAACATAATTTTGTAGGAGAATATTGGATAGAGCTTTCTTTATATGGAGATGGAGCAGGTATCTTTTGTTCACTGACTGTCTTTGGCCTTGAAAATTGTCTTAACAATTTTTCTCTTTATTTTCTCAAGTCTTGTCTCTTTACATATTGTCAAACATGAACTTCTTCAAGTTGTTCTATCTATTCTAATCTACCTTCAGGAGGATTTTGTTTCTTATAGTTAGAGAGCATGAAAAATTCTAATTGGGGCCAACTGTCTACCCCCCAATTTAGTGGGTCAGCAGGAGTGGCATATCCCAACTCACTAAATTCAAAAAAGAAATAAGATTCAAAATATGACTTAGAATAAAAATCTGATGGGTTAGGAAAGTGGACCTCACCCTTTGGATATTCAACTAGGGAACAATAGTGGAGATCCCATCACTTTGGTACAAGCTTATATATGAATAAAGTAGAAAGCCATAGTTTTTTTATTTTTCTGCAGGAAATTATTGTCCCAATGTCCAGTCTTATGGTATTTATAGCATTGTTCCAGGAGTATATCGGTGGCCACCCACCTATTCCAACTGGATCAAAATAGTTTTTTGGCAATTTACTATTTTTAGCAGTTTTTTGTGTCCAAAACTTTGAGAGCCTAAAAAACATTTTTTTATGATTAGGCACCTCAATGATCACTGAAGGCATGATTGATACTATGAAATGAAACTCCTTGTCAAGACCTTTCCAACAATCTATCATGTGCCAAAAATGGAGATCGTATGCAAAAGTTATGACCACAAGAAGTTGATGTACTAACTTACCCCAACGAGGCTCACATGACTTTTGGCACTTCATCTCCTAGGGTTAGGTTTTTGGATGTCTAGGATTTTGGAATTCATGTTTATTGCAAAAAGGATTTCAAAGCCTCATTGTACTCATATTCTTGTGAATGAACGTAGCCATCACATCTCTTCTCATAGATAAGTTGCCACTATTCTAGCAAGCTTGTTTTCAGTTTTCATTTTACAGTTTCAACATATTTCTTATTTAATAGAAGTCAAGTTTTACTATATCTATGTTATTATTCACTGTGTCTCTATGTTAATATTATAAATATGTTTTCATTTTGTTCTACTCATAAATCTGGATCAATGGTATCATAGTGGTCTGCTCCTTGTTGTTTTTTAATGCATGTCCCTAACGTGGTCAAGGTATAGAGAGTTGGGTCTCAAGCTTGTTTCTCTTGAGGACAATTGCTCTCGCACGCCCAAGAAACCATCCATGGCAGGAAAAAATAAGGACGACAGGATAGGATATCCTTTCAAAATGTTTCTCGAGGAATCCCTCGAGCGACAGAGGAACAAGATGATGGAAAAATTTGCATAAATCCTTCGATGACTGTCGACAAGTGACACATCCACCTCAAGCAGAGGCACCACCCCCTTCAAGGTACAAATCAATTTTGATATTCTTATATTTTAAGGTCAAATAGATTTGGATGCCATAGATAAATGGTTAAACCCTCTAGAAGGGTATTTTTCTATCCACAACTTTTCTGATATAGAAAATATTAAATTTGCGCTCCTCAAGCCCATCCCCCATGTCAAATATTGGTGAGATACTTTTTGTGAGCAAAAGGAAATAGAGGGATCCACATTATTTGTAGTTTCACCCACTTGGGGTTCCTTCAGGGATGCTATTAAGGAACAATACTACCCTGTTGGAAGTTATGATGACTTGTATACAAGATGGACCACATTGTGATAGGAAAGATACCAAACAGTGTCAGAGTTCACCAATGTCTTCCATAGCTTGTGCACCAAGATGGGTATCAAATATTTTGAGCGATATTTGGTGCTCAAGTACCACGGCGGTCTGCATAGATACATCTAGACATAAATGGAGTTTTTGTACATCTCATCCTTAGGAGCGGCCTATCGATATGTTGTCAAAATCGAGTAGAAGATTGAACAAAAGACACGAAAGTTTGGGTTTGAGAACCCCTCACAACAAAAGAATGGAAAGGGAAACCCCAACCCATAGAACAAAGGACAGAGTAAATATGGGAAACCATAGGACAATCATTCCAAGCTGCAAGCAAAGAAGGACAATGGAAAGATGAACAAAGATACTGAGAAGTTGTGCGAATTCCATAAGAGCCCATGGCATAGCAATGTTGATTTCCTCTCAAAGAAATTATTGGTGCTTGAGGTGAAATCCTTTGAATCAAATGTGGGTTCTGAATCTAAGTCAAAACTAGAAAATGGGAGACATATCATTGACGTGGAACCCAGTGCCACCATTTCTACCACCAAGATCCAACCCGATGAACCTGATGAGCCATAGGAAGGACAACGCCTATTTCATTCACAAATGTGGGTGAAAGGAACTTAGTTGCACTTCATCATTGATGGCGGTATCTAGAAGAACCTCATCTCAAAAAAGGTCATCAAATGTTTATCCCTGCCGACAATGCCACACCTGCAACCCTACACCATCGGATGGCTCCTTCAAGGAAGCGATCTTCGCATTAGCCCACAATGTCGTCTGTCGTATGACATCAAACCATTCAAAGATGAGGTATTGTGTGATGTTGTTCCCCTTGAAGTTTGTGATGTTATTTTGGGCCAACCTTGTTTATGGAAACTTCATGTTGTATATGATTCTAGGCCTCGTAGTGTTATTATTACTTTGAATAGGAAATTGTACAGGATACCCGAGGTAGTCCCATCTAGTGTTATTTCCTTGATCTCTTCCAAGAAATGAAGGAAAGTCATTTCTCAAACCGGGAAGTTTTCCTTCTTCATGATTCTATCTCAGAGTGAGTGAAAGGTTGCAATCACATCCATGGCCTTCATGATGAACCTATCCATGCAATAGAAGCAAGTGGATAAGGTCATGGAAGAATACAAATACATCTTCTCATCATTTATTGGGGTACCTCTGCACTATTAGGTCAAGTGTGACCCATTGATCTGACCCCCGATGCACCGCTACCCAATGGGTCAGTCTATTTCCGCTCTCTGGTAAAAAATGAGGAGATCAAGCATTAGATCCAAGAACTACTCCACAAGAGGCACATCTGACCTAGCTCATCACCTTATGGAAGCCCAATCATGTTGGTGCAGAAGAAAGACAAGACCTAGAGACTCTACATTGATTATCGAGCCCTAAATAAAATCACAATCAGGAACCAATGCCCAACTCCCTGAATTGACGATCTCTTGGATCAAATCAAGGGGGGCAAATACTTCAGTAAGATTGATCTGAATTATGGCTACCATCAGGTCCCAATAGAGCACACTGATGTATGGAAGACTTCCTTCAAGTCAAAAGAATGTCTTTTTGAATGGTTGTTCATGCCATTTGGTTTGAAAAATGCCCCAACAACTTCCATGAGGATGATGGATGATATCTTGCAGACTTTCACTAATTATTTTGTGGTGGTGTATCTAGATGACATCCTCATCTACAACAAGACTTTGGCAGAACACTTGCAGCATATTCAGCAAGTTATGCACACTCTACGACAGCACAAGCTATATGCCAACTTGGAAAAATGCCCCTTCGAAATGGACAGGGTCTAGTACCTAGGCTCCATTGTTGATGCGCATGGTGTGCATGTTGATCCAATCAAGATACAAGTCATCTGTGACTGGATCACCCCAACCACGCTCACCAAGATTTAGAGCTTCTTATGCCTTGACAATTTCTATTATAGGTTTATGTTGGGATTCTCCCATATTGCATGGGACTTCAACCAAGTCACCAGAGATGGTGGTAAGGAAATCTTGTGTGGGGCATGTCCCAACAACAAACGTTCGATGATTTGAAGCATATCTTGTGCTCATCCCCAATGCTTTCATTACCTAACCAACAAAAACCCTTTGATATTGAGACAGATGCTTTAGACTATGCTGTGGGCGCAGTCCCCACTCAGCATGGCCACCCCATGGCCTATCATAGTGAGAAACTATCAAATGTCGTCCCTAAGTAACCTACTTATGAAAAATAAATGTACTCCATTGTGAAAGTTTGTTGCCAATGGAAGCATTACATTCTCAAGAAGGAGACAGTCATCCACATTGATCATAAGCTAATGCAGTTCATGCAAACACAAGGCAAATTGTAGAATTACCACCATCAGAAGTGGCCCACATAATTGCAATAGTTCCGCCTCAACATCAAGTATAAAATAGGAAGTACCAACTGAGTCATTAATTACCTCAGCCGACCTCCAGTCGTGACACTCACCATGGTGCTAGACTCTTGTAGCCACGATACATCTAGATGACCCCCACCTCTATGAGACAGATCCTGACTTCACCAACACCTACCAGATGTTGGACGCAAACACAATTGTCACTAATTTCCATCTTCAGGACGAGATGTTGTGCAATCTAGACCATCTCTTTGTTCCATCAAGTGAGCGAGTGAAAATGATTTGGGAATCCCACTACATTCGGGTGGTATGATACTTCGTCATGGAAAAGACAATGGCAATGATGCATCAACATTTCTACTAGCTGAAACTTCGACAGGATGTCAGCAAGTGTATATGGTCATGCACTTCCTGCGCTATTGCCAAACCGACCACTATGAAACAGGGCATGTACACTCATTTTCCTACTCCTAACATTCCCTAGGAATCCATATCAATGGACTACATGTCAGGCCTTCCATCCACCAAGTGGGGAAATTACTATGTTTTTGTGGTTGTTGATCACTTTTCCAAGATGACAATCTTAGCTTCCTACAAGAAGAGAATCACAGCAGAGGACACTACCAAGATCTTCTTTGAATGAGTGTGGGTACACTTTGGGATCCTAAAAACCATTATCTTAGATCAAGACAGTCAGTTCCTCAACACATTCTAGTCGAGCCTCTGGTCACTATTGGACACCAAGCTCACCAAATCCACTACCTTCCACCCCCAGACAAATGGCCAAACTGAGGTCGTCAACCGGATGATCGTGCACATCCTACGCATGTATAATTACAAGCACCCCTACACATGGATGGGATGAGAGTCTTCCCTATGTTCATCACAACTACAACAGAGCCATACATAGCTCAACCAACCACGACCCCTTTTAGGTGGTGTTGGGATTTCAACCATTGGGTCATATGGATGTTTCAGGTCATATGGATGTTTCACTACCCCTTGTGACCACCTAGGAAAACTTGACGAATTCTCCAACTGAAGCTGACAAAGACACCCAGTTCACTGAGAAGATCCAACACATCCACCAATAGGTTCAGGATATTTTATAGAATTCTAGTGCCAAGTACAAGCAATGCCATGATCAACACTGGGTGCCACACTAATTTTAGGTGGGAGACAAAGTTTGGTTGCACTTGCAGAAAGAACACCTTACAAGGCCTCATCAAAAACTTTGTTCACTCCGTTATGGACCTTACACCATCAAAAAGGTTGTGGGTGATAATTATTTTGAGCTCAACATTCCTCCCTTGGCTTGCACCCAGTGTTCAATGTGGACCTCCTTTGACCCTATTTTCCACCATTATTGGACACCTCAGAGATAACAGAACAATTGACACCAATAGAGATCAACCTTGATTGTATGGAACATGAATCCACTGATCATATCATGGAAAACGAGGTCAAGGGAACTCACCATCAAAGGATACATATTTATTGGGTTGTCAAAGCAGGGCAACTCTTGCACCAAGGCCAATGGCTCACCCGAGGCCAAATTCAGCAAAAATTTCCTCATATGATGGGATAACTCAATGCAATGGAGAAAATTTCTTCCTAATGGGGTAGGATTGATCCAGGAGGATATTGGTGGCCACACACCTATTCCAATTGGATCTAAACAATGTTTTTGCAATTTACTATTTTTAGCACTTTTCAGGTCCTAAACTTTCGGGGCCATTTTAAGGGCCTAAACGATGTTTTTACATGATCAGGAACCTCAATAATATCTGAAGGCTTTATTGAGCCTATTAAATGAAGCTCCTCTTCAATACATTTCCAATGAGCTATCATGCGCCCAAAACGGAGATCGTATGCAAAATTTACGACCCTGAGAAGTTGATGTACTAACTTACCCCAACAAGGCCCACATGACTGTTGGCGCTTCATCTCTTAGAGTTAGGTTTTTGGATTTCTATGGTTTTAGCATTCATGTTTATTATAAAAATAATTTTAGAGCCTCATTATACTCATCTTCTTGCGAATGAGCGTAGCTATCACCAGTGTTGAAAAAATCGTTGATTTTTCACGACTTTTACCCTGAGCCGACTTTTACCCTTGAAAAAATCGCGATTTTTTGTATTTTCAAAAAGTCCCTACTTTTACTAAAATCTCCGACTGTTTCTAATAATTCGTTGTTCGACCCAAAAATTCGTTGAACGCAGGGAACCCGTGGGCATAAGGGCGCATTTTTTGTTTTTGTTGGTCATTTTTGTTTTTTTGCTTGTGGAGAAGGAAGAAGGGTTTGTGGTCTTCCTCAATCACTATGGAGGCAACTTAACAACCATCATCATCACCATCAAGGATTTCTAAGTGGAGCACCATCAAGGATTTCTAAGTGGAGCAAGGGTTCAATTTCATTTTCCAACCAGTGTTGAATCTTCCATTCATAGGTATGTATCTAAATCCTTCCATGTTAATGTTTTTTTTCCATAGATTTTTGCAAGTTTGTTTGCCTACATTTTGTTTTGTTTTTGGGTCATTTTTCCATGATTTTCATGCCCATAAAACAATGTAATGTTTTTTTATTTTTATCGGACAACAAGCTTGAGCCTTACTGTTAATTTTTTCTCCACCCTCTTATTGTCATTTTTCATTGCTAATAATCTAATCTAGAGGTGTGATTTTTTTTACCAATGGGCTGTTGTTTTTTTATAGTGGGGTTTAATATCGTTTTATTTTTTTTTGTGCCTTAGGGTTGAATTTTGAAGTTGTCAATTTAATCAAAAAATATGTTGAAGCCTTTGGATCCATTTTGGGTGTATGGGATCCCAAAATCTCAGGAGGGATTCGCAGGTTGAAAAATTATCTAGCTAAAATCCTCAGGCATGATATTGACATTTGTGATAAAACAACCCCAAAGATTATGAGAATTGAATTTGATTCACTTGAAGCAAAGGATAAAAAGAAAAATGATGCAGCGGCAAGGAAGGTCGAACTTTCATTTAGAATTTCAACGACATCTACCCCAGAGGGATAGGGTAGTGGGAGGGGCTCCACAGATTCAGGTATCGGGAGGCTTTCACCTTTTTTTCCTACACGAACCACCCCTAGAGCACAACCTTCCATCAGGTCATTTTTGAAGAAAAAGGAGAAGAAAGAAGAATACATGGTTGTGGGGAGGTGTCTTTTCTGGAGTGACATACCTTTCAGCATCACCAAGAATAATCCATTTTGGCAACCGATGTATGATGCCATTATTGTTGTTGGCCTAGGATATAAAATCCCTACCTTTGAGGAGTTGCGGAGGCCAATTCTTCAAGAAGAAAAGAAGGACATCAACTCTAGATTGGCAGAGTTCAAG